>JAUMHN010259637.1:0-19543 GCA_032360265.1 Heliamphora ciliata | reverse complement strand
TTGCATAGCCTGCTTTACAGTTTTATTGTCTATGTTCTATTGGGCTTCGGCTCACGGTGTGGGATTTTGCTGTAAAATCTTTTCAGATGAGCATGAGGAGTTGACCTAGTTGCAGAGGTGGTGGAAGACTTGCAGTAGTTTTTCCTATTTTTGTACATATACTTTTACATGTAATGCCAGTGATGGCTGGTTTTATACGCTTTTGGGTGATATGCTTATTCATGTATGAGATGCATGTTTTCAGCTTATGAGAGTTGACCTGTGGAGATTTTTATCCAAATGATTCATATTTTTGAGTTAAGGGCTCTCCAACTGCAAATCTTATTTTCTCAAACTGTCTTTTGGGTTGATTTTCGCGTGACCCTGATGTTGGGGCGTGACATGAGGGATGTATTCGTGGATTGTACTGACATAGGTGAACGTGTGGATTTGACAAACAATGGACAAAATTGAAAAATTAAAACCTCCATATTGATTATATAACTTGTTGATTAAAGAATAGTGGTATTTTGAAGAAATTTGGGACCTAACTATATGAATTTACAAAGCTTTGACTATAGATTGGAAATGGAAAGAAGAATTGAACTCATGGATGAATGAGGGAGGGAATCAAATGATTAATGATGGATCGAAGTTTTCAATGTAAGATAAGAGTTATATATCTTGCAAATCTGTAAAACGGGGATTGAAATTCGTGATTTGATCTACATGAAGGTGAACTTTCTTTAATATAAAATTAGAGTTGAGATGGTATAATTCATGAAATGAAGAATAAATGTGTGGTATACTTTGAAGAGATAAGAATTTCATATAGAAACCGAAGTGGGCATTATAGTAAAGTTTGAATCCAAGGTGTGTATAATAAAAGGGTGATTGATTAACTATGTGGGGAACGATTCATAAGTTAACATCTATGAGAAAGGAGAGTCTAATCTCAAGGCTTGGTTTGGGATTAATAAAGTGATTGAGAAAAATTTAATGTGAGAACCTAAGGTTGTGTAGTGACGTTATGTGGTTCTATTAAATTCCTATAAGAATTTCATATATATACTGCAATTAATTTGGAATTAGTGAACAAAAAATTGAGAATTTGATCGAGACTGAAACATCTTAGAGTTGAAAATTTGAATCATAGCTTGGAACCTAAAAATGCGACATAATGTGGTGCTTGATTATATAATTGATCTATCTACTTTGATAAGTTGTTATATGAATTATGAATTCCATGAAATGTGAATTGTTATAATAGAGTTCTTGAAAATGTTGTAGTGAACTATGAATTTATTGTCGGGTTTACTTCAGAAGTGAAGAACTTAAGAATCAATTAATGAGAAACTCAAAACAAGATTGTGTTTATAATCTATTGTGTTGAATTGATGACTTGATCATTGAAAACCTAAACTATCACAAACTTGAGATATGAGATTTGACTCTAATTCATGAAATGAATAGATGAAGTTATAATTTATGGTTGAGGTTGATATCTCTGATTCATTAAAGTATTTTTAGTGTTTTATAACTTGTTAGTTTATATTAGGTGAAATGAAATGATACCTTCAATAAAGAACGTCAGGAAAATTTATAACATTAACATGAACCTTGCGACATGAAAAAAAAAGATATATGATAATGAACATTCTAGCTAAACGGAAGGACAAGAAGATGAAATGTTGATGAACACTTGACGAGAAAAGGTGAAACATGGATTGTGATATATGATATTGATTTGAAAATGGTGTGATTGTGAAATTAGAATGGGAGATAGACTTCCAGTTATTAATAAAAAATGGTGCAATTAAGAAATATTGATGTGGTTAATCAAATATTGAACTGAGGATGATTGATATTGATGTGATTAAGTTGGGCTTGACTAGCTCCGAGGTGAAAGACCGAAAAGTTGCGCAAGTAGGGTGCTTTATCCATCGGGCTAGTTCCCGAAAAGGTGTGAATGGGTTGCCTACCCATAGGCATTCCTCAGGAGAATCGAAAAAGGCGGTTATCGTGGTGAGTTATAAAGCTATCTATTACCCAATGGCTTCGTGTTGCCTATTGGGGGAATAAGGGGGTTTCTATAAGCTGCACCCGACGTTGGTTTAATATGGGAATAATGGTATGAAATAAAAATGTGAATAACAGATGGATGAATTAGAAAGAAAGATGACGAGAGAAGAATGTAACTAATGAAAAAGAAGAGAAAAAGATAGAAATTAAAATTTAATTGATAAATAAGACACTGAAGTGAGTATAATGACAATATAAGGTTGGAAAAATTAACCAACGAATTCAGTGGAAGAGTAAGTAAATTTGAAGCTAAGGAATCACAATGAATTCATATTTATCTTCGAAGTTTATATTAACTGAACGTATACGTGAATCGTGAAATAAGTAAAAAGGACAAATAAAAATGATTGCATAATATCCTACTCATCCACACATCACAAATCATGCATTGCACTTTCTTTAGTCTTTATCCTATAAGTTTTGGCTCACATCCGACGTTAGTTTAGACTGTATTTTGGGAATTGAGATCCAGGCAGTGCCTATGTATATATTGTTATTTGAGTTTAACAAGAAATTTGGGATAGTCCAAAATACAGACGAAACTCTGTCGAAATTTTAATGAATTAAACTTAGAAAAGTTTTGGAGTTCTGAAAAGGAATTTCTTTTAAAACAAATTAAATCCAAGTGTTTCATCGGTTATTCTGTAAAGTTGGGCTATCAAGTAAGGATCACGCGCCTCGAAGGCGAGGGCGTGACAACTACAATGGTTCGATTCCTGTTGTAAATTTTTTGGAACCGTTACTATCGGTTCGGTTCTTAGATTTGCTTGAAACTGGACCAATCTGATCCGTGTGGACCCATAAGGGTTGCTCCCACTGCTCAAAACCGCAATATCTTCTTCTGGAACTTTATTAAGCATTTCTATCTCATCTGTAGCATGCGTGGTGCTTGATTTGGAGCCATATCTGAGGCTCTAGAAACCTAAGACTTAGTAGGCTTTTCAAAATCTGTGATATTCTAGTTCTCATGAAATACCACGTCCTTACTATGAGTCAACTTCATCTTTACTAGATCTCACAGTCTATATCCAAATTCTTCGTCTCCATAATCCATAAAAATATACAGTGTGGATTTATCATCAAGCTTTGATCTTTGCTCATTGGATACATGTGCAAAGGCCTTACTCCCGAACATTCTCAGGTGAGAGTATGAAATATCTTAGCTTGGCCATATTTTTTCTGGTACGTCAAAATTCAATGGAGCTGACAATGATCTGTTGGTAAGATAACAGGCTATGTGAACGGCTTTGCAACAAAATGGCATAGGTAACTGAGCCATCTCGAGCATACATCTGGCTTTCTCCCCAATAGTGTGATTCATCCTTTTCAATACATCATTGTGCTGAGGGTACAGGAATGGTCATCTCGTGTTAGATACCGAGATCGGCACATTACGCTTTGAACTCATTAGAAGTGTACTAGTCACCATTGTCTGTGTGGAGACACTTCAAATGCTTTCCAATTGCTCTTTCCATCACAACATGAAACATTTGAAAACATTGGAATACCTCATCTTTCGTCTTCGAAAAATAGACCCTCATCTTCCTTGATGCATCATCAATGAACGTCAAGAAGTACTTGATACCACCTAGAGTATCTACTTCAACGAGAACGCAAACATTTGAGTGGATCAAACTCAACACCTTTGATATTTTCCTCATAGAGGAACTAAAAGTAACTGTATGTTGTTTTCCAAATAGACAATAATCACAAGGATTCAAACTGATACCTTTTGAAAAAAAAATAAGCAACTTCTTTGCCAAAAGTTTTAGGCCTTTTTTTGACTCATGTGGCCCAGTTTCTTGTGTCACAGATTCGGTGAAATTCCGTATTCAACTGTGTTCAAGTCGTCTACATAGATCTTCACTTGAGTCTTGTATAGTGTGGAGTTCATCTGTCCCTGGGCTATCACCAAAGATCCGTTGGTTAATTTTCAACAACTATTGCCAAAGTAGCTTACATATCCCCGACGATCCAGAGTATTCCCAAAGATAAGACTGAGGCGTAAATCAGGAACACGCCTCACATTTTTTAGCATCAACATACACCCAACACTGGTTTGGATGCAAATATCTTCAATTCCCAGTATTTTAAAATGGTTAGTATTGCTCATTCTAACAGTGCCAAAGTCTCCAGCTGTATTAGGGTTGAAGAACTCTCTTCAGGGAGTAGCATGATAAAATGCTACTGTATCAATTATCCATTATGTGTCGTGACCTCCATCATGAAGACACTCCTCTTCATCAACAGATAGTACCACCACATCAGATACAGTTGCTAATGTGCTCTCGTCATCTGCCTTTGACTGGTTATTATCTTGCAATGAATCGATCTTCTTTGATTGATAGTATCTCTTGATATGACCCTCTTGGCTACATCCATAACATTTGATTCTATATCTTGACTGATCTCTAGACTTGTTACGCTTTTGAGACCTTCTAAAGCCTCTTCTTCTACCTTGACTTCTCCTTTGCTCCTTCATTTATTCTCGATGACAGGAGCATGTGTTTGATCTGCCCCCACGTGCTTCCGTCTTAACTCCTCGTTGAACAAGGCATTCTTAACCATGTTTATGGTCAACTTTCCCTTTGGTGCAGAGTTGCTCAGAGAGACCACTAACATGTCATAACTATTTAGTAAAGAACTATGGAGCAGTAGAGGTTGCGTCTCATTGTGTAGCTTCATCTCGATGGTCGCAAGCTGATTTATTAGGTATTGGGACTCGTTGGAATGCTCGACATTGGAACTTCCACTCTTGATCTTTAAATTTACGAGCCTTTTCATCAAAAAGGCTTTATTTCGAGCAATGTTATATTGATACATAGCCTCTAACTTTGTCGAGAGGCTGTAGGCACTCGTCTATTAAGGAATATGATGAAAAACATTATAGTCGATCCATTGTCCGATCAAACCGATAGTTTTTTGGTCCATCCTTGTCCAATCTGCCTCTGTCTTTTTGGTAGGCTTGGCTCTTTCAGTCTCGAGAGGGTAATATAAATCCTTATAATAAAAGATATCATCTATCTGTGGCTTCTAAATCGCATAGTTGGAAGCCATTAATTTGATCATGGCCCATGGTGCTAAATCTTCTATCACCACTAAGTGATTTTATAATTCAAATAAAATTTTAGAGAAAAGTTAGTTAAAATGGACAAAGTAATTGAATTCGAAATGGCTGAAAACCTAAGAAACAACTCTGAAATCATCCAAATCGAACATAAAATGTCCAAGATACGCCAAAAAATAATTCTTCGCTACAATTGACGCTAAAGTGGTCGATGTCGTGGCGTTGAACAAAATCAAAGGAAGGCCTTGTTTGGCTTGCAGTAATTTCTAAAACGCTTTAAACAAAGCTATATGGCTCTTTTCAACTCTGTTTTCGACGTACAATATATCGTTTGAAACGTCTCGATGAGATCTATATACGAATACGCTCAAAAATAAATTTGGACAAACTGTATTTCTAAGAAAATCTGGGCAGAGGGCTGTAAAACCACAAAGGGTTGATCCAGCACACCAGATAAGCACAAAAATAAGAGACGCAATATTTACGTGGTTCGGATATGTATCACACATCCACGAAGAGAGCAATTTTATTATGAATGAGGAAATACAATGAGGGAGGAGTTCTCTCTCTACTCAACTCTCAAGCTCTCTCAATCTCTCTACTCTCTTCTCTATCATCTTTCTCTAGTATGCTACCTGTTTATAGGAGAAAAACAATCATATTCATACGCATGCTTCACTAAATTTTCAAAGATTACAGCTTTGCAAATCCATTTTGTCAAAGATTTCTGCTGCAAATCCAATTGATTGGATTTGGGTGTGGACTATTAACAATTTGATACTAGAGTGAGAAAATCAGTATGCAAGAGACCATTGACAACGGAACTAAGAGAGAGTTAAAGTAATGAGTGGTTGTACGAAATGTCGGAGGAATGGCTCAAGTGGAGCTAATCATTTTAAGTAGTTTTATGATTTTAAAGGATAATAAAATCTAAATTTCTCACTTTTGTGTCCCATGATTCTACCAGTTTAGAAAGAAAATTGAAAGAAAAATGTGTATGGGTGTTTGGCAAAACTATTGCTAATAGTTTTTAGTTTTTTTTTACTAATTTTATCTATAAGCTACATTTTTTTTAACAGTTACAACTTTTGCTACAATTTATAACTACTTTTTCTTCAATTTCAATTATAAGTTATAATCTTTTGCCAAGCACTCATAACTTCTGCTAGAATATATAATCTACAAACTATTAGTTTCAACAATAACAAATTTCATCTCATTTAGAAGACTAAATATGTCAGAGAGTGGTAAGTTGAAATGACTAACATTAACATGCATGGACGTTTAAGATGAGTTTGTGACGATTAATTTTTTTTCTATTCAGTTTTAAATCCATTACCGCCGAAACCGAATCAATCTGATAAAAAAATTGCTTACAATACCTAATTCCCAATTTGTGACGTTATTTGATTTTTTAAAGATTTAAATATTTATAAAAAGATACATTGGAAAAAATTAAATTATTAGAGCTAATTTGATTATGATAGTTTTTTTTCTTTTTTGTTATTGTTTAAATTGTTGGAAATGAAAAAAATCCTCAACATGGGAAAGATGGATCGAGCAATCATCGAACCGCTCAAGCGGTCTACATTAACTTGTAGCAATTTGTGCAGTTTGTAGGAAAAATCGAGAAGGGTGATTGACCGATCGAACGGTCTTTTGACCGCTCAAGCGATCATGTACGGGAACACTATTTTAATTGTGATTAGGGTTTATGCAGCCATAGGGCTCGATTGACAACTAACTTTAAAAAAAAAAATTTTTGCATTTTTAACTAAAAAGCTAAATTGGGTTCAAAGTAAATTGTTTGATAACTTAGTTTTTAAACTAGTTTTTTTTTAAGTTGGTTGTTTTGTTAAAAAGCTAATTTTATTTGTTTTTGGTACAAAGTAGACAAGTTTACCCTTCTATATATTTAATATTAACAATTATATATAGTTGTTAGTGGTAGGAAATAAGTTGTGAATAAGAGGTATTATTATATTTTTAAAAAGTGGGTGTTTGAATAAAATATTTTAAGAGTTTGTATTATTGTATTTTTTAGCCTCAAAACTAAAAGGCCAAGATTGTCAATCAGGGTCATAGTGTGTTATATTGTTTTGACATATTTTTCTCTCATCTAGTGCCCCAAACATTTGTATTCTATTCTCTATTGGTTTATAGTGAAAGTGAGAGCTCGTGGACGTTGGCACTACTTGCTGAACCACATAAATCTCTGCATCGATATTCTGTGATTTTTTTTTTCTTTCTTGTTCATTATTTTTTGTGTCTTGTGCGTTATTTATGGAGGCTCGTGGGTTTGATTTGATCGTGATTTTGATCAAATCCGTAACAATTAGTACCAAAGCTCCAGGTTTAGAGGTTGAAGAATGCGACATGGTAGAAGATGGGAAAATCAAGATTAAGAAGTTCTACAATCTAAACTTCGCCCTCTAGAAGATGCAAATTGAGGACGTTCTGTACCAAAAGGACCTGTTTATTCCATTGATTATGGAGAAACCAGAGAAGATACCACGGGACGAGTGGGAGATATTAGATTGGTAGGCCTTGGGTATCATGCGATTGAGTCTCACACCGTCAGTGATTTTCAATATTGCAAGGAAGAGGACGACAACAAATTTGTTAAAGGTATTGGAGAAGATGTGCAAAAAGCTCTCTGCATCAAACAAAAGTATACCTGATAAAAAAGTTATTCAACTTGAAGATGGGAAATGATGCCGTCATCGCTGAACATCTCAATGAATTCAATTCCATCGCCAATCAGTTAGAGTCAAATGAGATTGATTTTGATGATGAAGTCAGAACCCTAGCTCTCTTGTTCAGTCTGATAGAAAGCGGGAACCACTTGGGTGGGGCAGTGAGCAACTCCACGGGATCAGTGAAGTTGAAGTTAAAGGACATTGTTGGGTTTGTTCCGGGATAGGAATTACGTAGAAAAACTGGGGGTAAAGGGTCAACATCAGGGTCAGCATTGAATGCTGAAGGGAAAGGAATGAAAAATGATATAAAAAATAAGAAAAGGCTGGTGAAATCACAGATCCAAGTCACAGAGTAGATCACAAACTCGGGTTGGTGAGCAAAAATCTGGTGACTATTTGAACTATGGACAGAAGTGCCATCTTAAGAAAGATTACAAGGCTTTGAGAAACAACAGGATGACACAAATTTGGGATAAGGCTACAGTAAATATTTTAGATGAGAAAAACATAGGTGCTCTAATATGTGCTTTAGATTCGAGAACAAACTCTTGGATTGTTGAGTCGAGAGCATCATTCCATGCTACTCCTCGCATGGATATACTTTAAGGTTACGAGAAAGTAAATTTTAAGAAGATCTATTTAGGTGACGACAAAGCATGTAGTACAATTGGGAAGTGTGAGGTGCAGATCACACAAGCTAACAATACAATACTGAAGCTCAAAGACATTAGACACGTGCCAAGTCTAACGAGGAACTTGATCTCAGTGGGTCAGTTAGCGAAATTTAGGATTGTGACGTCGTTTATAGGAGATTCTAGAAGAAGAGAATGGGTCATTGGTTTTGACCCGAGGGAAAAAGGAGGGTACTTTGTATGTATCCTCGGGTTCTTACAGTAGAATATCAGTGGTAGCATTCGGGATTGACGCCAGTATATGGCACATGAAACTTGGTCATTTAAGCAATAAATGAACGAAGGTTATGGTTCAGAAAGGAAAACTACATGGAATTGAGTCGGTGGATTTAGAATTTTGTGAAGATAATGTATTTAAGAAACATTAAAGGCCAGCCTTACAAAGGAAGCTAAGACTTCAAATGTAGAAAGGTTGGAGCTGGCTCATACAGACGTATATGGACCGTCTCAAGTACCTTCCCTTGGTGACTCATAGTATTTCGTAACCTTCATTGATGATGCTACCAGAAAACTGTGGGTTTACTTTTGCAAGAACAAGTCAAATGTATTTGGCACATTTAAGAATTGGAAGGCACTGGTTGAAAATGAAACCGGTCAGAAAATGAAATTTCCAAAGTTTAGTAACGGCGGTGAGTACTGTAGCTGAGAATTAGAGGATTACTGTGCAGCTAATGGGATTAGAAGAATAGAGATTATCACAATGAAGCCGAGGCAAAACGGAGTGGCATAGCGCATAAACATGATGATCATGGAGTGTACCCAGAGTATGAGGTTACATGTTAGGTTGCCAAAATAGTTCTAGGCAGACGCAATAAGTACAACAACGTACTCGATCAACATGGGGCCATCAATTGCATTGAGTTGTGGACTGTCAGAGGAAGCATAGGCAGGGAAAGAGGTAAAGCTTTTCCATTGGCGTATTTTTATATGCATAGCTTATGTACACGTTGAGTCAGAGAACCGGAAAAAAACTTGACCCCAAGTCTCAAAAATGTGTATTTGTCGGCTATGGTACAAAGAGCTACAGGTATAGACTGTGGGATCCAAAAAAATAAGAAAACAGTTAGGAGAGTGGATGTTATATTCAACAAGTATGTTTTGTACAAAAATAGGCAGGATCAAAGGGTGAGACAGTAGATGAATCAAACTGTACTGTGTTTGATGGATCATTTAGCAGAGTCTTGGAATCCTGGGATGAGAATATAGGGCCAATTCAACAGGCAGAACCACAGACTCCCATAATCAAAAGGTCTACCAAAATTAGTAGGCCTATAGTCAGATAATCTACTTCACTGCATTGTTTGTTGTTGCCAAATAGTGAGCCAGAATGCTTTGAAGAAGTTTTGCAGCAAAGCCAAAGAGCAAGTGGAAGCATGTCATGAATGAAGAGATGGGGTCTCTGTCATCAAACAATACTTGGGATCTAGTATAGTTGCCCAAGAAAAAGTTAGCATTGCAGAACAAGTGGGACTACAGACTGAAGGAAGAAGCTGATAAAATCAAGCAGTATAAGGCTAGGATGGTAGTCAATGGGGTTTTTGCAAAAGCCATTGATAGACTACGCTAAAACATTTTAACCAGTTGTTAAAATTTTCAGCATCAAGATAATGCTGAGAATTTTGGCTACAAAAGACTTGCATCTGGAGTAGCTAGATGTCAATACAACATTCCTTCGTAAGGATTTGGAAGAAAAGATCTACACGCGCCACCCATAAGGCTACTCAGTCAAAGGTGATGAGGATATGGTTTACAAATTGAATAGAAGTTTTATACGGGTTAAAGCAAGCACCCCGGCAATATACAAAAGGTTTTACAGTTTTATGGCAAATACCGAGTTTAGTAGATGCCAAAGTGACCACTGCTGTTGCATCAAGAAACATGCGACGTCGTATCTGATACTCCTCATGTATGTAGATAACATCCTGATTGTAAGATCCAGCATGAATGAGGTTTCAAATCTCAAGGCATAGTTGTCCAAGAAAATTGCCATGAAAGATTTGGGAGCAGCCAAACGGATACTTAGCATAAGGATTAGCAGGGACGAATAGCGTTAGAAGCTGATGCTTTCATGATGAGAATATGTTGAGATGGTCCTACGGCGGTTCAACATAGAATGTGCTAAGCCTATTAGCATGCCTTTGGAAAGTCACTTCAGACTTTTAAAGGAACATAGAACTGTCACTGAGAAAGAAAGAAGTTACATAGTCAAGGTACCGTATGCGTCAGCCATAGTTAGTTTGATGTACACCATGCCCGAGGCCAGACATTGCTTATGCAGTGGGAGTTATGAGCAGGGTAATGTCAAATTTGGGCAAAAACATTGGAAAGCAGTAAATTAGATTCAAAGATATCTCAAGTGCACAAGTTATGCTTTGTGTTACAATGGCTCAGGGATTCAATTGCAAGGTTATGTTGATCCAGACCTGGCATGGGACAATGACAACAAGAAGATTACAACCGGGTATATGTTTGCCTTGGGTAGTGCAATAGTCAGTTGAGTTTTTAGATAATATTGTGACAATCTATACTACAGAGGCAGAATAAGTAGCAACCGCATAGGTGTGTAAAGAGTTGATATGGCTAAAGAATTTCTTGAAGGAGTTGGGAAATGGATAAGACAAGTGTTAGCTGTTTAGTGATAGTCAAAACGCTATACATCTGGCAAAGAACTCGGCGTTCGATTCAAAAACCAAGCATATTGATATCAAATATCATTTTATTCGGTCTCTATTGGAAGAAGGGCAGTCTAATTTGGAAAAGATTTACACGAATAAAAATCCTGGAGATATGTTCACAAAAGTGGTGACTGTGAGACCCTAACCCGTTTCCTTTTTCAGCGTTTTTCGACACGCGTTTAGCGTTTTTGCTTTAGCATGTTTAAATGCATTTTGAAACATGATCGGGGTTAGATATGCTTGCGGGGTGGTTCCTAGAGACGTGGGACGTTGCGGTGCGAATTTCAAAAAAATTTCAAAAAAAAATATTTTGGAGGTCTATAAATATCTGGAGTTAGATATTTTCAAAAGATATTTTCAAAACTTCTCTAGTAAGTTTCTTTTTTCTCTCTGCCTTCTCATTAACTTCTCGGGGGCTTGGGGCTCGATTTTCAATGATCCAACCGCGGATCCTTGTTATTGGCACGGTGGGCTACGCGTTCATCTAGACGACTTTTTTATTTCGACCAACTTTGAATTTGCACGTGGTTCGAGGCATCGAGTTTTTAACTCACCGAGGTAGAATTTTAGACTCTCATGTCTTATAAGGGTGCTACGTGTAATCGTGCGTGTTTTTAACGATTAGATTGCTGTAAATCTGAGTTTGTTTCAAGTTGGGTTTTTGGGTTTAAAACCGTTTTTCATCGATTTCGGTGGATGAAATTGGGTGTTGTGCATTTCTTTGAGGTCTTGGTGTTAGGCCTGAGCGTGTGGATGTCCGAGGGAGTTAGACGGGAGTTTAGAGGCTTTGATTCGCGATTTGGAGGGTTGAAATCGTGGCTTAAAAACGGTTACCGTTGGAGGTCAGTCGACTGGATCTTAGTTCTTGGGGTTCAGTCGACTGGACTTGGAGGTTAGTCGACTGACTTGGTTCTGTTTGGGATTCAGTCGACTAGACTTAGAGGTCAGTCGACTGACTTGGTTCTGTTTGGGGTTCAGTCGACTGGACCAGGGGGTCAGTCGACTGAAATGTTTCTGTTTGGGTTTTTCTTGCTTTCCAGCATGTTTTCAGTCAACTGGAGGCTTGGGTCCAGTTGACTGGAGTCTTGTGTGGACATTTAGCGTTCGTTTTGATGGTTTGGGTTGGGTTATTGGTTTCCTATGGTATTCAGTTGATTAATTATGGGATTAGTCGACTGAAATACTGTTTAATTCTTTTTAGGGTTTGGTTGGTTGTGTGGGAGCTTTGGGAGTTGTGTCGTGGCTTCAGGTGTTGGTTTAGATGCCGTCCTCGGGGTTGACGTGCATGGTTCAATAGGGATGTGGTGCACAGTTAGGTGCGCGGTGTTTGTTCATGGTTGGATGTGGGGCGTGTTTGGACCCATGGCACCTTTGGGATAAGGTGGTGTTTTGTAACCTCATGGTTTGAGGGGTTTAGCCTTGGCCTTCAGATTAGGCTGGGTTCTGTGGGTTGTTGGTTGTCCATGTGAGTGGATGTCGGTTTGTTTTGACGGGTGGCGTCGTGATGTATTGTTATACATGATTATGTACATTTATAACTGTTTATTTATGTACGGATTATGTAAGTGAATTACATGATTTTGGTATCGTTATGTGTATCGTGGTTGCATGCTTTAAAACTTAGAAGTTTCATAGGCATGGTTATGTAGAATATGAGGAACGGGTGCTTGTGATGCATGTTGCATGAGTTGCAAGTGTTGTGTGAGTTGCGTGTGTAGCATGTGGCGTAGTTTGTTAAATGTAGTGATAGTACGTGATTTTATGCATTTAAACCCTAGTTTAGTACGCATTTTTTGACTCGGTGTTATCCCGTAGTGTTTAGTTTTATCCTGTTATATGCGATTTTTTCCGTGGTTTAGGTATGTGTTCGGATGCCTGTTGATACGTAGATTTGTATCTGATTGCATATGTGGGGCGAATTTTGGTCCCTTGGTGAAAGTCCGTAAAGATATGCATATGAGGGGCGAATAGTGGTCTTACGGTGAAAGTCCGTAAAGATATCTGTTGACTCTGGTCAACAAGGCTGTAGTTAGGACGGATAATGGTTCTACGGTGAAAGTCCGTGAAGATATGTGATGAGGGCAGATGATGGTCCTACGGTGAAAGTTCGTGAAGAAGTGTGTTGCACGGGTTGCGTGCGTTGTGTGGGTTTCACGGGTTATGTGCGTTGCATAGATGGGGGCTGTGGTCCTTCGGTGGAAGTTCAAGAAGATACATGGATTGCATAAACTGCATTGTGGGATGGATATACCAATTTTCAAATAATTTAAGAGTTGTGTAAATCGTTATCTAAAAACCGTTTTAAAAATGTTTTCAAGGCTCCTGTGAGTGTGTCAAAAAATGGTTCGTATCATCGCTTTCCCATTTGCATGTGAAAATTGTTTTAAAGGCTTGAAAGAGAGTCTAAAATTGTACCTCGTTTTTCTAGCATGTTTAGCTTATATTGCATGTGTTCTCAAGTTTCTGCTAAGCCTTGGCTCACGGTGTGGGATTTGATTTTCTTTAGGTACCGGTCACGCAGGTTGATCTGGAGGTGCCGGAGAGGTGGAAGAGCAGTAGTCTTCCTTTTTGTTTTTTCTGTTACATGTATATTGTAACATGTTTTTCCGGTGTTGGAACCGTGTAATGTATACCGTTTGGCGATTATATACAATGCATGTATGATTTAATTTGATAGTGTATTCTCAGATTGGGTGTTATGTTTGGTTATTTGTGGGTGTTTCACGTGACCTGGAGTTTGAGGCGTGACAGTGACACTGGAGAAGTTGAAGGACAGTTCAACTTTGATCGGTTTTTAAAGCTTAGAAGACAAAAGGATGGCTCAATCTGGGTTTGCTTGGTTGGTGCTTTGAAATGACCAAAATTTCTAGGTTTCGAAAGACTTAGAGTGGATTTACTTCAAGTGGGAGATTGTTGGAGATGAAGAAAATTCTCAACAGGGAGTAGTAGACGGATCGAGCAATCATGGGACCGCTTGAGCGGTCTGCATTAGCTCACAGCAGTTTGTGCCGTTTGCTGGAGAAATCGAGAAGGGTGATTGATCAATCGAGCAACCTGTACGGGAACGCAGTTTTAATTGTTGATTAGTGTTCTCACTGCCATAATGTGTTATGTTGTTTTGACATATTTTTCTTTTCTCTGAAGCCATAAACACTTATATTCTATTCTCTATTGGTTTATAGTGAAAGTGTGAGCTCGTAATTGTTTTTCTTTCTTATTCATTATTTTATGGGGCTTTGTGTGTTATTCAAGGAGGCTTGTGGTTTAGATTTGTTTGTAATTTTGATTGAATCCACAATATAACATTTTTAATATACTATTATTTTTTCCTTTTAGTTGTAGTGTCACAATATTCACACTTTACTTTTTTCATAGTTTGAGAATAAAGTTGAATTTTTAATTGAGGCTATTATTGTTATTTCATTTTAAAAGTATTAAAGATGTCTATAGTTTTTTTTCCCAAAAAATAATGTAAAAAAGCTAGTAGATTTTTTAGAAATAAAAAATAATATAGTTTAAAAATTCTTATTTTTAATAAAAAAACAAACTTTTTAGAGATATGAACAAGGACTAAGGGACCAAATATCTTTTCTGTCATATAAGGAGAACACCAATTGGTGTCTCCGCTAAATTGATGTTCTGTATATTTTTAATTTGCTCATATTACCCTAAAATATTAAATCTTTTATTAAAGACATATTTAATTTTTTTGGTACGATAACCACTTTATTTAAGTTTTTCAAAAGTCAAACTAACTGCATGCATGGATTTAAAAAATAGAAAATTAGTTTTAGGTTCTTAAAGTAGCGTCGGTTTTATTTTTCATCTATCATAAAAAATTTTAATGTGCGAGATCCAGTTGTACCATTGAACAGATAAATTTATCTGTGCATTTTTCAAAATATACAGATAAATTTTTTTGTCTTACATAAATAAGCATACAGATAAATTTATCTGTATGAACAACACTGTATCTTTTCAAAACACGTATAAAGCACACAGATAAATTTATCTATCTTGAATAAATAAGCAGACAGATAAATTTAAATTTATCTCTATGAAAAACACTGTATCTTTTCAAAATACGTATAAAGTACATAGATAAATTTTTCTATCTTGAATAAATAGGCAGACAGCTAAATTTATCTGTATAAAGAACACTATATTTTTTCAAAACACGTATAAAATATACACATAAATTTATCTGTCTTGTATAAATAAGCAAACAGATAAATTTATCTGTCAAATTATGCTTATTTCACTAAAGAGATAAATTTATCTGTCTAGCATTTATCAATGCTAAAAAAGAATAAATAAATTTATTTGTCTAAAATTTGTCAATACTAGAAAGGAACAAATAAATTTATTGTTTAACAAATTGTGCTTGTTTCACGAAACAGATAAATTTATCTGTTACTTGTGCTTATTTTACTTAACAGATAAATTTATCTGTCTAATATTTGTCAATGTTAGAAAAGAACGATAGATAAATTTATCTGTATGTATTTATATAAATTTATCTGTTTGTGTTAAATTTATTTGTATTGTAAGCGATTGGATCTCGCGCATAAAAAATTTCATTGATGGACCTTACGCGTTAAAATTTATTTTTTTTAATCTTTGACTGAAAGCCTATTTAAAAAAAAAAACCTAAATGCACACACGCTCTATTTTCTAAGTCGGTTTAGTTAGGAGATTCAAGGAACTTGGTAGATTTTACATCACTGCTGAGATTTTAATTTTTTATTATTACTTTTAGTAGTAAGTTATTATTATTTTTAAATATCTAATATTTTTATTATATGTTATAATTATTTTTTAAATACATAATTTTATCTACAAATTAGTATTTTTTTTAAATACTAACAACTTCTATTATAAATTATAACTATTATTTTTTTCAGCTACAATCTATGAACTATCCCCATTTGAGATAATTGCTTATTTCAGTCTTGCATATTTTCATTTTAAAAATTATTTGGTTAAGTTATTATATTTTTCAATTTCTATCATCTCGCAGTCGAAAAAATAAATTTCTTTGATATAATACAAAGAAAGTTTAAAAAGGAAAAAAATAAGCCAAAAATAATTTAATAAGTTAAATTTTATATTACTTATTTTCATTTTTAATGGTTATTATTTTCAATTTTGATATATTTTTTTAAATTGTTTAAAGTTAATCTCACTTAGATGTTTTGAAAAAATAAAATATTTTAATTAATAGATAAAAAAATAAAAAAAAGAATTTTTTTGAAATTTATTCCAAACCGGGCCCAGTACAATTTTTTCCCCATTCAATTTTTAAAATCGCGTCGTGCTCACGACCGACCCATCCACCCTATCTCAACGTGAGACAGAGAGTACAACCGACGGTTCGTCGCAGCAAGTCGACACGAGCAGCCGTGCCTCCGTCGGCGGGGGGTCTCTTACGACGCTCGCAATTGCTTCCCACCACTGCCCAACGCCAGCATGAACCATCAACTTTTCAGGTCCCATAGTACTTACTTTTAGCTTCATCCTCGAAAGCTTTCACATCGACTGTTCGGAGTTTTAAACTTGCCATTTCGAGTCTTATATTAGTTTGGATTGGTTGGCGGCACTCAGTGTCCCGTGGTTTGTCTCTGTTACCATCTACTTTCTAGCAGAAAGTATTAAGTACTGCCTCTACTTTCAATTGTTTGCCAAGTGTTTGATAGAATATCCCAACCAGAAATCTTTTTTTTTTTTTTGTGGTGCGGTACTTTGATACGAATCTGTTGGTGGATAATTGGGTTTGTTGAACGACATGCTTATATGTTGTTTGATGAAATGCCTAGGAGTATTGGGTTTGCTGGTAATGAATGTCAGGCATTCAGCTGGGACAGCAGGTTGATCTAGAAAAACAGGGAACTGCTAGCCTTGCATCCTATTCTACCTAAAGAATATCCTATATTTGCAATTGCAGCACATATCCAATGACATTTGTTTTCAAATTTAAACCCAACAGCAATTTCATAATTATTTGTAATTATTCTTTTGGTCATATTTTCAAAAAAATAAAAATAAAAATCTATAATCCAATTATCTTGAAATTTGTTGTTTGTTTTGTTTTTCTTTGTTTTTTTTTTGTTTTTTTATCGATTCTTCTGAATTGCATCCAAATATTGACATACACAATACATGTGTTTTTTTGTTTTTAGCATGAAAAGTACGAACCCACACAATTTAGGTAATGCATCTAGTTTCACAAAAGATAACTTATGGTATGTTACGTTTTATGCTGAAACAAATGGAGTCATAGGTGCAACTCTAGTTTAGACATAATTGTGCTTTGCATTTTGAGAGTTGCATCTAGAAGTGAATATGCTTTGCATTTTGAACACGGAGTATGTGATGCAAATGATATCAGAAAACACCAACACCCTAGTGATTTACGCTTTACACATTTCGAAATATGGTACATCTTCCTTCCAAAACAGAAAATTTAGCATTCCAAAGTGTTCCCTCCAAATCTCTCTTATTTACTTCCTTAACATTTTTCAAATGAGGAAAAAAATCAAATTTAATAAACTAAAATATAGAGAATAGATATTTAGCAAGACAATATGTAAAAAAATATGGTTATAATAATTCTTATAAATGTGTTTTATATAAATATTTTGAAAAATAATACTTTATCTTATGGGATGCTTATAATTTGAAAACAATACATTTTAAGTTATAATTTATAGAAGCCTACTTCCGTTGTACCACAATTTAGGGCATTTGGTGTACGGCGTACCATGTTTACGTTTCTCTTCCTCGTACAAGAACGCCAGGTAACACATATACAGTAGTGATTGATTGACCCCAGTGCCTGGGAAGTCCCAGTATGCTAGGAAGTTTTCATTTTTCCTAATGGCATGCAAGATTATTAGGCCATTGAATACATGTTTGAAAACCACCAAATGAAGTACAATGCATAGGTGTATATTGATAACAAACTTAACAGTTCTTGGAATGCGGGAACTTTCTCATTCTTCTTAGCCACCTTTAATTTATTTAGTAACTTTTTTGGCAATATTTTGGACTGGTTTCCTAGGAATACACTGTTATTAAGTGTTTGATTTAGCACATTATATATTATGTTCTTTAACAATGTTGCTTTGCAATCATTCAATCTTAGTGGTGAGCAGACTCAATGAAAGTGTGAATATAGTTTTCCCATTTTAGGGGTGAACGGGGTCAATCCACGCGACAATGCCTATAGGAATGAAGGATTATTTGCTGTTTTGGGTTGGGCCTTTGATACTCAAATCTATACAAGTATACATCCATAATTGTTTTGTGCATTGTATACTAGCGATGGGGTTCAATATTCCTGGGATATCTGGTGTGAAATGATTGGTAATACGGAGCAAAGCGAAACTATGTCATGACCATAAAAAGTTAATGTTTCTGCAAGGCGTAATTATAAAAAAAAGAGTTTCTACAAAGCATAATAGATGCGGACAATAGATGGCATACAAGATTTTATTATAGTATTAGTTTCCATTTATTAAGGATTTTAATTTCCTTTTTAATTAGGGTTTTAAACATATAAATAAAATGTCTTATTGACACATTAAGGAGACTTGAATGAGAATTGTGTGATTTCTCCCCCTTCCCTGTCTTCTCTTCTCTCATCTGTATGGTATTCTCTCTCTTGGTCCTACACTAATAACCCTTCGTTCTTTTTCTTCTCTCTCTTGGTCCTACACTAATAACTGCTTCCAATTTGCATGAACAATGATGACTTCCTAGAGGAATGGTTTAGTGAAGTATTACCATCAAATGGAGGTATATAGTTTTGGAAGGTGACAATGAGATAAGGATCTGGACAACAGGGATTTAGAATGGTAGGTTCTGAAGTTTAGTTTGTATGAGTGTTATTTCAAGATATATAGGCAGAGGGGTACTACAACAAAGACATGCCAGGAAATTACTGCTTTGTTGAGTTTAGCATTTTTATTATTTTACTGTTTATTCTTTCTTTCTTCTCCATTTTTATTTATGTATCTCAGTTTCTATGTTCTCCAATAAATACGTAGAAAGAATTTAGTCCTGAAGCCTCTTCACGAAGATCATGGTTACAATTAAGAAGTAAGCCAATGACATTCTTGCATGTGACTTTCAAGAATCACGTCGAAGCAATATGTTAAAAATAAAATTAACTCTTGGCTGGATGTGTTCTACGTCATCCTTTTGGGGTTCCTCGTGCCTCCTATGGGGACGGGACGTGAGAAATTGAAAAACTTACCAAAATCTGTAGTTCTCCTTGTAGTTGACGCAAGATCCAACTTTTTACATTCTTATGGTGCTAGTTTTGTGCGCCTCCCCACCTCTCCCCCC
>JAUMHN010259636.1:0-44014 GCA_032360265.1 Heliamphora ciliata | reverse complement strand
CCATGTCTTCAAAGCGAAGACCACGGCTGCCAACTCCAGATCATGCGTCAGGTAGTTCGTCTCGTGTGTCTTCAGCTGTCGAGAACCATCGGCCACAACCTTGCCTCCCTACATCAAAACACAGCCTAACCCATCATGTGACGCATCACAGTATACCGTATACCCCAAACCTCTCTCTGGAATGATCATCACTGGTGCAATAGTTAATCTCCTCTTCAGCTCCTAGAAAGCTGACTCATAAGACTCGCTCCGTAAAAACATAACTCCCTTTCGTGTCAGACGCGTCATAGGTACTGTCAACCTAGAAAAATCCTTGACGAACCGCCGATAATATCCTACCAAACCCAGAAAACTACGGATCTCAAAGACATTCTTTGGTCGCTGCCAATCCATCACGGCATCAGTCTTCGCCGAGTCCACTGATATCCCATCCTTCGACACCACGTGCCCTAGGAATCTCACCTCTGACATCCAGAACTTGGATTTCTCAAACTTCGCACACAAGCGATGTTCTCTCAGAAGCTGCAAGACAACATGCAGATGCTTCTCGTGCATCTCCCTCGTGGGTGAATAAACCAGAATGTCGTCCACGAACATGACTACAAAACTATCTATGTAAGGGTGGAAGATACGGTTCATCAAACCCATAAAAGTCGCAGGAGCGTTCGTCAAACCGAACGGCATGACCAGAAACTCGTAGTGACCATAGCGAGTCCTAAAAGCGGTCTTCGCTATGTCCTCGTCCCTAATCCTGAGCTGATGATATCCTAATCACAAGTCAATCTTTGAAAAGCAACGTGACCCTCTCAGCTAATCAAACAGGTCATCAATCCTAGGCATAGGATACCTGTTCTTCACCGTCACCTAGTTCAGCTTCCTGTAGTCTATGCATAATCTCAAAGACCCATCCTTCTTCTTCGCGAAGAGTGCTAGAGCTCCCCACGGTGATGTATTCAGCCTCACAAACCCCTTGTCGAGCAACTCCTGCAACTGTACCTTGAGTTCTCGCAACTCAGCTGGTGCAAAGCGGTAAGACGGCATAGAGATGGGAGCCGCTCCTGGAATAAGATCAATAGAGAACTCCACATCATGGCTCGGTGGCAACTCAAATAGATCATTAGGAAAGACATCTGGATAGTCACACACCACAGGGGGTAGCTCCCTTCGAACCCCAACTGGCTCATCCAACCTGAGGGCAGAAAAGAAGAAACCCAAATTCCCTCTAGCCCGAGCAACACCGGGCATAGACACCAAGCCCTCATCCCGATCACCCACAAAGTAGAAGCAGTCACCCTCCGACGTACATATCGACACCCTCTGTCGCTCACAATCTATATAGGCACGGTAGGTAGTCAGCCTATCCATCCCTAGGATAACATCAAACATGGTCACGTCTAGAATGATAAAATCAAACTCTAAACAACAACCGGCTACCTCCAGCACGCAAGATCTACAAATAAGACTCAGCCTCACACTCCCACTTACTGGGGTCTCCACACACAAGGTACTACCTAACCAATCCATCTCTAGCCCCAAAGCAGATGCAAAAGCAGATGATATAAACTAATGTGATGCTCTCGTGTCGATGAGAACACTGGTCTATGATCTACAGACTAGAAGAGTACCTCTGATCATGGCTGGAGTAGCTACTGCATCATATGCAACTGGTGCTTTGGAAGCACTGCGATCAGCAAGAACATAAGCCCTGGCCTGTGGTGGTCTGGTCTGCCCACCATAACCCTGAGTCGTCGGCTGCCTCACAGACTGTGCTGAAGTGCCTCCCTTTGCAAATCTAGACGTCTGGACCCTAGGCTACTGAGGAGTCTGCCGTCTCTGTGCTGATGGAGCAGCTGGCGCTCCTGTCGCACTCTGACCATTCCCTTTCCGGGGACAGAGCCTGCGAATATGCCCAGACTGACCACACCCAAAACATATAGGTGGGTCCCTCGCCTGTGACTAGACCGACGCTGAACTCTGTACCTGGCCCTTTTGAGGGCACTCAACTGAACGATGTCTCGGCTGTCCACATCGGTAACAAATCAACCCTCTCTGCTCTGGCCTTCCTGTCAAGGCCACTAAAGGTGCAGGTGTGGACAACTGCGGCTAATACGATCCGACAACATGAGAACTAGGTCTAGACGACCTCCGAAGCTTGTTCCTGCACCCCTAAAGCTGTGTATCTCCACTGCCCTGCTAACTCCCACTCTCTCTAACTCTGCGGCTCTCTGCAAGCGAGTTCTCCACTCAGATAGTAGATTCCACCAAAGCAATGTACACATCCAGTCCCAGAGCTGCAATCCTGTCCTTGATGGCAGGTCTAAGGCCCCTCTCAAACCTCTTAGTGCGCAGCTCCTCTGTAGATACCATCTCCGCTGCAAACCGCGACAGACTCGCGAACTTGGCCTCATACTGGACCACAGAAAGGTTCCCCTGAACAAGGGAAAGGAACTCCTCTCGATAAGTATCTCTCGAAGATCTCGGGAAATACTTCTCTAAGAAAACTCTAGTGAAAGCGACCCACGTGTCATCCACCGTGATCTTGGAAAACTTCCACCACTCTCTAGCATCCTCCCGCAACTGGAACACTGCTAACCACGCACGCAAGGTATCCTCCTCGATATCCAGAGTATCGAAGATAGCTGTGGTCACTTCCAACCACTCAGTAGCAACTCTAGGGTCCGACTCCCCAGAAAAGGTCAGAGGATCCAACCGCCGAAATTCCCTCATAGCCATAGAGGCTCTTGGCTTCGAAGCCCTCACTCCAGGCCTGGATGCCTCAGCCATAGCTCTCATAGTGACAAGCATCTCCTGCATAACGTCAGCACCGCTTACCTGTTCCTGTGGGGTATGAACGTCTCCCTCCTCTAGAACCTGAACATATGCATGACCTCGGCCACGACCTCGTCCCCGTACTCCCCGCGTGAATATAATTCTATATAAAGAAAGATAATAGGGTAAGCTTTCCTACGGCATGTTATTACTAATAGAAACACATAACGCACATAAGCATGCTATCACGTAACCACTTAAGGTTATGCAAACACGTCTCACATACTGAGGAGAATCAATAAGACGGACGCGTCAATTTGAATAACCTATTCGGGTTCCCTGTTAGAAAACACGTCGGCCAAACGCATCTCTAACTTGGCTCCCAAATTTGTTAATCCAAACGCCCGAAGGCAAGACTAATCCATCCCAAGATTCAACCTCCATACCCACATAGTCACAACAGATATGCTTGACAGCTAACAGCATGATATAAAACTATTTATACACATGTAAGCAAGCATACACAATCAACCTCACCAGGTGATAAACCCTCTTCCCATGGCTCTTAGGTATTCGAACCCAGAGCTCTGATACCAAGTTGTCACGCCCCAAAATCTAGGGTCACGCGAAAATCCACCAAACATCAGTTTTATAAAAATAGGTTTTTATACATTCAAAATCACCTGTTGAAATCAAAAGAAAACCCAATATGCATCTCTCATAAACAGTAAACATCCTGTATCACATGCATAAGTATATCGCCTTATGGCGTACAAAATCGGCCTTCAGGAACAGGCATACCAAAAAGGAAAACTACTAAGGTCTTCCATCATCCGTCATCATGGGCACCACAGGATCTACTCTAGATCAACACCCACATCATCACCTGAAAAAGGTTTTATACAGAAAATCCCACCACATGAGCCAAAGCCCAATAGAAACAGACTATAAACCTGTAAAGCAGCATATGCAATCATATGGTGGGAGCTAACTCAACCACAAGAAAAACCAAGCATTATAACTAATGCAAGCAACAGTTAAAGAAAACTGTAATCAAAACGTTGTTTTCCACTCGTATCGCACAACCGAGGAAGACAGGATAAAATAGTTCGCTCCACTCGAGGAGAAAAGATAAAATGATTCCTATGTACCGACTTCGTCACAAGGGGATAGAGGTAGCAACGATAGATCCATGTCTATTATCTAATCCCCATACATTATGGTACTGGTTAGATAAACATAAGTTCTATACGGAGCACCACAACGTAACCACTCAATTTACGGGCCCGAAACCCGAGGGTACAGAGCACCCAACTAACTCAATTTACGGGAACTAACCCGAAGGTACAGAGCACCTACGGTGCCCACATTTTCGAACTTACACCGAGGGCAACTCATGCCACATACCTGCTATCCCGGTACATCTAGAGAATCATTTTACGAAATCCAAAACATTTCCATATCCGTACAAAGATCCATCCATCAACATGGAGATCAAGCCAAAAACACATAGATCCATCCATTAACATAGAGATCAAACCAAAAACATTTTCAAAGATGAGACTCAACCCTAAAGGTTAGCTCTAAACCTCCAAAACACTAACGTCCAACACAAACCCACGATGCCCACGAAGACACCACAACCCCCAAGGGACATGGAATTTAACAAAAAGTTCCAATAAGGATGAAAAACAACCTTTCCCAAACATTTGGCAAAAAAATGGGTTAAAAATGGTTTGGAAAACTTGACACATCCTCACTATTTTGGTCCTAACATTTTCTAAAAAAATAATTTTAATGTGAGAGAGGTGTCATTGGAAAGAGGACTTCCGAGGCTTCAATTTAAGCACAAAAATGACCTAATTCCAAGTCCAGATGAGGGAGATATCATCAAAACAAAATGGCTTTGCGCCGCAGCAAGACTGCTGGTGCGCGACACGGCGCTCGAGCGCAGCAACCAGTGCCCAAAATAGGATTACGCCCCTGCTTTGTTTTTTTTTTGTTTCTTTTTTTTTAAACCCCAAAACATGAATAAACCCAAAAATCAAGCCTCCAAAAATGCTTTTCAAAACTCACAGACATATCCAAACCCAAAATAACCATCTAGCTTCGATATAAACTATCAAAATCTGATTTCATTCAACCGAAACGACGAAAAACTGTTTTAAAACAAAAAACTTGTTTTCTTGAACATAAACCACGTTTTTATGCATTTTTACACGGTGAAACATCATAAGATTACATATAATACCCTTATACAGCAGTAGAATCTGAGATCCTACCTTGTTGGGTCAAAAATCCGACGTCTCATTCCAAAAACACGATGTCTCGATCCGCGTGTAAAATCGAGCTTTGTCGGAATTGAATTCCGTCTGGATGGATGCGTAGAGCACGATTCTAAAACAATGATCAGCTGTTGATCCATCAAAAATCAAGCCCCGGGCCCCCGAGAAGTTAGAGAGAAGGTGGAGAGAAAAAAGGATACTTAGGAGCTAAGTTTTGAAAAATATCTTTTTGAAAATATCTAACTCCTGATATTTATAGGTCTCCAAAATATTTTTTTTTTTTAAATTTTTGAGATTCACACTGTAACTCCCGACAACCCCCGGAACCAACCCCGCATGCTTATTTAAGCTAAAACATGCATCAAAACACGTATATGCATATTAAAGAAAAAATGCCAAAAAAGGCGTCAAAACACCAAATATGCATATATAACAAAATCAAACGGTACAGGGTCTCACATGTACACTCTTGGGTATCAACTTTTGTTGTTGGAAACTTGGTTTGGGGTTTAAATCAAACTTTTGCAACAAAAATCTGCTGTTGTTCTTCCATTTCCCAAGACTGGTTTGAGACCGCTCGAACGGTGTGGCAGGCAGTTTGTCGGGCGGTCTGAACAGTTTTGAGATTTTGGTGTTTTTAGCTCTGGCTTTCATCGTGGGATGTTTATCCGATGGAATTATGAGGTTTTGTGATTTTATGATTTTCAAATGGTGTTTTTGAAAACTGTGGAAAATGATGGATTTTTTGAAAATCTCAGCATTTTATTTTTTGGAGGTTTGGAGCTAACCTTTGTGGTTGAATCTCAACTTTTAAAACGTTTCAGGGGTATGTTTTACATGCTTATGGATCTCCATGTTGATGGATGTTGGATCCCTTTTTACACATGTTGATATATAACTGTTTTCATGGAAATGTTTTTCGTAGTTGATCTACGGTTCGGTTTTTGTGAAATGATTCTCTAGATGTACCGGGATAGCGGGTATTTGGCACGAGTTACCCTCGGTGTAAGTCCAGAAACGTGCGCAGCATAGGTACTTAGGGCCTTCGGGTTAGTCCCCGTAAACTGAGACGGCAGGGTGCTTAGTGCCCTCGGGTGGTCGCCCGTAAACTAAGTGATTGTTATGGTGCTCCGTATAGAACTTTTCATTACCTGGTAGGTCTTGAGAGACGCTGGAACTAGGTAATGGGTAGGAGTCTATAGTTGTTACCTCTGTCCCCTTGTGATAGAGTCGGTACATAGGAATCATTTGTTTATCCTCGGCTGCGTGTTCCGAGTGGATATGGTTTTATCTTTCTCCTCGGCGGTGTGGCCTAAGTGGAGCATACTGTTTTATTACGGCTTACTATTTTATTTTCCTCGGTTGTGTGTGTTCCGCTTAGAAAATATTTTGTCTTTCCTCGGTGTGTGATCCGAGTGGGAAAGTAATGTTTTGGTTATTATTTTTCTTCAACTGTAAAACGTGTTTTGCATTGTTTAAATGGTTGGTTGTGGAGAGAAAACTATTTTGGAAGTTTAGGAAAAAACTTGGGGTTTTATGATGCAAAAACTTTTCAGCTTTGTGGTTGAGTTAGCTACCACTATATGATATGCATAGTTTTGAGAAATGGAAAATTTGTGGTTTTGGGTTGGAAAAACCTTTTTGGCTCCTGTGATTGAGCCTGTATGCTTATGATTGAATATCTTACCTGCTTTACAGCTTTATAGTCTATTTCTATTGGGTTTCGGCTCATGGGTGAGATTTTATGTATAAAACCATTTTCAGGTGATGACATGGAAGAAGATCTTGAGTAGATCTTGTGGTGCCCGTGATGATGATGATGGAAGACATTTAGTAGTTTTCCCTTTTTGGTATGCCTGTTCTTGAAGGCAAGTTTTGTACGCCATAAGGCGATATACTGTATGCATGTTAGTACTGTATGTCTTTTGTTTATGAGAGATACATTTTGGGTATTTAATTGGTTTCAACAGGTGGATTTGAAATGTATGAAAACCTATATTTTTATAAATCTGGTGTTGGTGGTTGTTCGGTGGCTTTTCGCGTGACCCGGAGTTTGGAGCGTGACACTAGCTAAGCCAGAACTTTGCTGATGCTTACAGAAGCTAAGGCTTCAATGCCAAACTAAGCCAGGACTTTGCTGATGCCTATGGAAGCTAGGGCTTTGGTACCTAGCCGAGCAAGGACTTTGCTAACAAAACATGGTGTAGAATCTCCCTTTTTTGCCGATAAAAATGGAAGACAGACTAATATAGGTCTATCCCACGCTTCAGTTGCTGAGGAGCCACATCATTTGCTAAAGAACATGGTAACCGGACGCAAGTGAGCTGTTGAGGTGCCAATGAGATGTTGCTAAGCTGAGATGCACTACTTGAGTGGGAAACTGAGTTGTCGAACATGGACTTTGGTATGCGGTGGAGCTACTCATCTCGATTCAACAAATATTAGCACTCACGACCTTTCGAATACATAGCCTATGCTCAACAATTTAGATGCCCTTCCCATCTTCACAGTGGTTAAATTTAGTCCCTTTAATTTCAAACCGAAATAGATGGATTTTGTGGGGTTGAAGAAACTCTTGATTTTCTCCAAGATAAGGTTCATTACTCAAATATACGACGAATCGCAAATTGAGAGTGTCTAGAAAGCCAAAGTTAGGGGGTTGAGGAAACCCAGATTTGTAGATGCCCTCTTTGGCCATTAAGAAGTTAGCAAGTGGGACCAAAACGGTGTCATCTCCTCCTCCTTCTTCCTCTTTAGTCTCAACCGGAAAGCTCATTATGGACATTCTACTCACCGATGGGTGCGGCAATTACTCAGGAATGAGGATTCTCTATCATTGGCATCCAAAAAATAGGATTTTTGATTCGAAGTTGAGAGGGATACAGAACTATGGAAAATGGGGGGAAGTAAGCAGTCAAAATCCCACAACTGAGATACTGAGGTGAGATGCTGAGGTGTATTGTCGAGATGTCGAATCATCAAAAACAAGAGGGGTTGCTGTTTTCAAGAGTACTGCTGATTGACGGTACATTTCAGCTAAGCATACCAGACTACATTCGTAGCGTTCTTAAGAATTTTTGTTGGGATAGACAAGAAATCCTAAAAACTGCCAGGATGCCAATCAGACATTAAGCACACCACCGAGATGCCAATCACGAATAGCTAGGGAGGAGCAATGGATCGACGATTGAGGTGCCGAGGGGAGTACGCATTTTCCTTCCATTTCGAGAAATCACAATTCATGAAAGGGAGTTGCGGGTTAACTAGAGTCCATTGAGCCATAAAAAATGGAGCCCCGAATCTTGACATCGCAAATCACATCCATCAGCTTCATACCATTGAGAAAAGTTGCTGGGGTCCACCACCAATTATTCTAGCTATAAATCCCATTATGCATTCAGTGTAAAGGCTGTGTAAAAATTATTTTAGCTTTTCATAAAGTAGTGGTGTAGTCGCAGCAGCGACTGACACATGTTTCCTCATCTGCAGATATCTTATTCGCAATATCCAAGAAAAGTTGAGAACAACACCCTTGCCAGAAACCATGGCAACAAATGAGATTTTATAGGACAAATGATTTTGTCGATGAAGAAGAACAAGGTCAGAAATGGATCGAGATTCATCTCCTTGCAGGCTTTGATGGTATCTGGTTTGTGTCATACCGTATCAAAAATAATTATTTAGAACCTTATTTTAATTATTAATCCGTAGGATAGTGGTTAACGTCCGGATATCGTCCATAAAAATTTGAAAGCGATTATAATTTATTTATAAATATTTTATTAATGATTTTCTTTAAAGAAAGAGAATTTGATTTGATTTATGATTTTATTTAAACTAAAACGCTAAGTCAAAGATTTAGAATTCGAATGAGAAAGAAATTCTTAAGACTTTAAAATCCTCCTTAGCCAGTGATTCTTAGTTTCATTCAAATTATAACTTATCTTTATTCGATTCAACCCAACCCTATCGTGACTACAAGACCGATAAAGATTATCAAGAAGATAAGCTTGAATCCAAAACTGGCATACTCTATCTAAGCTTTTGGCACAGATCGTGTCAGACCCTGACCCATTTTCTTTTTTGGTGTTTTCGACGGGTAGTTTATCGTTTTTATTATTGTATATTTTTATGCGTTTTATGCATGATCGGGCTTAGATATGTATGTGGGGTTGGATCCTGGGGCTGTTGGGTGTTGTGGTGCGAATTTAAAAAAAAAGATATTTTCGTTGCCTAAAATATCGAGCCTTAGATATTTTTCCAAAGAAATTTCCTCTCTCTAGTTTTCAAACCAAACAAAAATCTCTGCCTTCTCTCTAATTCCTCGAGGGCTCTGAGATTTGATTTTGACAATCTAATAGCTGATCCTTGCTATCGGCATCGAGGGCTACGCGTTCATTTAAACTGAATCTTATTTTTACGAGGTTTGTTTTTCGAGGCGTCGAGTTTTTGACTCAATAAGACAAGATCCTGGACTCTCAATTCTTAAAAGGGTGTTACGTGTAATCGTATGTGTTTTTACCATTTAAAAATGCATGAAAAATCGATTTATGTTTCAAAAAGTTGGGTTTTGGTTCAAAATCATTTTCGGTTGCTTTCGATTGGACAAAATGGGGTTTTAAATCGTTCTTTTCGATGTTTCGTGGTAGTTTTGGGCTTGTGTGTGTCTGAGGGTAACAAAAGGGAGTTTAGATGCCTCAATTTTGGTGTTAAAATGGTTATTTCCATAGCTAGGGATCATTTTCGCCGTGGTTCAGCTGACTGGACTGGGTGATCCAGTCGACTGGGTCGATAGTGTGATGATCTAGTCGATTAGGATGGGGATCCAGTCGACTGACCTGGGTTTGGGATTTTTTTCTTCTTTTTTCCAGTAGGTTTTCAATCGACTGAATTATAGGGTTCAGTCAACTAGGGTCCTATGGGGGTTGGTTTGTTGTTTTGGTGGATCATGTAGCGGCCTTGGGGGTTTGCTTGTGTTTTGTTATCGTCCTCGGGGGTGACGTGGATTAGTTTAGCGAGGTGTTGGTGCATGGTTAGATGCGAGGTGTTAGTGTGTGCTTAGGTGCAAGGTGTTAGTGCATGGTTGTGTGCGTGGTGTTTATGCATTGTTGGGTGCGTGACGTGTTTGGGCCTTTGATTCTTTTTCAAAAAGGCGAGTTTTGGGAAAATATAGAATTTTTTAAAAACTGAGGTTTTTAGAGGTTTGGGCTAACCTTTGGGTTGGGTTTCGTTTTGTTTATTGTTGGTCTTTTGAGTGAGTGGACGGGTCGTCTGGGTGAGTGGATGTCATGTCGTGTTGTGTAGCATTTGACGTCGTATCGGGTTGTTTGGCATGTGATGTCAAGATGGGTGTGTAGCATGTGATGTCATATCAGATTGTGTGGCATATGATGTCATGACGGGATTTGTAGCATGTGATGTCATTATGTGAAATATAGTGTTGTACGTGGTTTGGTGCATTTCAAAACTCTAGCATTATTCATTCATGTTGAAGGACAGATATGTGGTCCTTGTGTTTATAAAACTCTGGTATTATTCTTGCGTTTGTGTGGTTAATGATAGACAAAAATATGGTCCGATACATGTGAACTCTGGTTAACAATGCATGGGTTGCGTGAGTCGCGTGAGTTTCATGTGTTGCATAGGTTAACTTCGATTAACAGTGCATTAGATGGGGTGGATATTGGTCTTTCAGTGAAATCCCGAGAAGATGCATGTGTTGTGTGAGTTGAACGGGTTGCGTGTGTTGTGTGCGTTGCACGGGATGCCTGCGTTGCGTGTGTTGCATAGATTAAAACTCTAGTTTTAAAGATGCATAATGAGGGGCGTATATTAGTTCTACGGTGAAAACCCATGAAGATGCATGTGTTGCATTGTGTTGATGGCATGTGTTGCGTGGTGAGGGTTGTTTGTGTTGCGTTGTGTTGATGGCATGTGTTGTGTGGTGAGGGTTGCATGTGTTGCATTGTGTGGGTCGCACGTGTTGTGTTTGAATCATCGTGGTTTTTATAGAACAATTTTTGGGGCTCGTGAGAGTCGATGTATATTTCTCTATGATGCATGTGGGGCTCGTGAGATTCGATGATTCTATGTAAAGCATTGTAATATATGAATATTTATCAAACTGTTTTCTTTTGAGGCTCGTGTGAGTCAAAAAATCTCATATCTTTTCGTATCACATTTTGATCACGTAAAACTTATTTTTGAGGCTCGAGCGAGTTGTAACATACATGTTACTCTACTAGCATGTTTAGGTTTTATTTCATGTTTGTCTAATTCTTGCTGAGCTTTGGCTCACAGTGTGGAATTTGAAATGTTTTTCAGGTGCATTCGATCACGCAGGTTGATCTGGAGAAGCCGATTGGGATGAAAGACTTGTAGTCTTCTTTTGTTTTCTTTTGAATCATATTCTGTTTTACATGCTTTTGATTTGGAACCGTATGTTATAAGCCTGTTGGCGATTATATTGATTACATGTATGTCCTGTATATTGTGAGTAAAACATCAGGTTGGGTGTTGCTTTTTAGCTTTGTATGGTTGTTTGTGGGTGTTTCACGTGACCCCAGGCGTCAGGGCATGACAGAATGGTATCAGAGCTCTGGGTTCGAATACCTAAGAGCCGTAGGAAGAAGGTGCATCACCTTGTGAGGTTGATTGCATGTGCTTGATGTGTGTGCTTGATTATATGTGTTTAGATGTTTTGATAACATGAACGTGTTAGCGTATTGAGCATGTGGATGTTGTATATTTGTGAGTATGGGGGTTCGTGAGACCTTGTACCGTTTTATTTTGATATGTATATGCATATTTGGTGTTTTTCAACACGTTTTGGCGTTTTCACCTTAATATGCTTATATGTGTTTTGATGCATGTTTTGGCTAAACTGAGTACGCAGGGTTGCTTCCCGGGGTTGTAGGGAGTTTCTATGTGAATTTTAAAAATTCAAAAAAAAAATATTTTGGAGGCCTATAAATATCTGGCGTTAGATATTTTTAAAAGATATTTTCAAAACTTAGCGACTAAGTTTTCTCAAAATTCTCTCTGCCTTCTCTCTAACTTCTCGGGGGGCCGGGGCTCGATTTTCAATGATCCAACAGTGGATCCTTGCTATTGGCTTCGTGGTCTACGCTTCCATCAGGACATAATTTGATTTTGACGAAGCTCGGATTTGCATATAGATCGAGTCGTTGGGTTTTTGACCAAATGAGCTAGAATTCTAGATTCTACTACTGTATGAGGGTGATATATGTAATTATATGCTATTTCACCGTGTAAAATGCATAAAAAAGTGTTTATGTTTGATAAAATGGGTTTTTGATTTAAAATCGTTTCTTTTCGTCGTTTTTGTTGGATCGGTTGGATGAAATCAGATTTTGAGAATCTCTTTCGAGGCTTTGAGGTTGTTTTGAGTTTAGTTATACCTGTGGGTATCAAAATCAGTGCTTTGAGGCTTGATTTGGAGTTTATATCAGTTTTTCAAAAAAAACCTGTGCTGTTCTTCCATTTTCCCGAGCTTCGTCAAATGTCACTCAAGCGCCGAGCAGGCGCTTAGCGAGCGCTGCTCTCCGGTGGAGAGGCACTCAAGCACTTTGCGAGCGCTCAGCGAGCGCCGGGGTCCATAGAGTCATTTTTGAGCCATTTTCTTTTGATCATATCTCCCTCATCCGGACTCGGAATTGTGTCATTTTTGTACTCAAATTGAAGCCCCGGAAGTCGTCTTTCCAATGAACCTCTCTCACACTAAATTCTTTTTGTAGAAAAGTTGTGATTAAAATAGTGAGGGCAGGTCAAACATTCATTACTGTTTTTCATCCATTTTTGGCCAAATGTCTTGTTTTATGTTTAAACCTTGTTTATTTGGGTAAAAAGCATGTTTTGATCTTTTCTTGGTTTATTACATGATATGAATTGTGGACGTTCATATTTATCAAAATGTGGTTTTGAAAACGGAGATGTGTAAAAATTTGGAAAAACGTGTTTTGGAGGTTTGGAGCTAACCATTGGGGTTGAGTCTCAATTTCTAAAACGTTTTGATGAAAATATGCTTTTACATATTTTGTTGATCACCATGTTAATGGATAGATCTATATATACATGTTTAATTTATATTTGTGAAAAGGTTTTCGTAGTTGAGCTACAGTTTAATTTTTATAAGATTATCTAGATGTACCAGAATGACGGGTATTTGGCATGAGTTACCCTCGATGAAAGTCCGAAAATGTGGGCAGAGTAGGTACCTTTGTTATCATTTGGGATAATTCCCATAAAGAAGGTCGATTGGGTGCTTTTATCCCTCGAGTTGTCGCCCGTAAAGTCAGCATTTACGTTGTGGTGCTCCGTATAGAACTTGTCATTACCTAGCGAGTCTTAAACGGCTGGGGTCTAGGGTAATGAACAGAAGTCTATAGTTGTTACCTCTATCCCCTTGTGATGGAGTCGGTACATAGGATCTTATTCTTCTTCTTTTTCCACAATGATACATTCCATGAGGGAATAACGTTTTTTGTTACTATTTTTTCTTAACTGTGGTTGATTATTTGCATTTGTTGCAACACCTGGTTTGAAGGATGAAAACATGGATTTTATGAAATAAAATCGTTTTAAGACTTGTGGTGGTCTGTGGGAAAACTGTTTTGGTTTATTGGTTGAGTACGCTCCCACTCTATATGATTGCATATTTCCTGCTTTATAGCTTTATTGTCTGTTTCGATTGGGTTTCGGCTCACGGGTGAGATTTTCTATAAAACCATTTTCAGGTGATGATGATGTGGATGAGGAGTAGCTTTAGTGGTGCCCGCGGTGGCAAAAGACTTTTATAGTTTTTTCTTTTTGGTATGCTTGTTCCTGAAGGCAAGTTTTGTACGCCATAAGGCGATATACTGTATGCATGTTGGAACTATATGTTATTTATTTATGAGAGATCCTTTGTTAGGTATTCCATTAGTTTCAACAGGCGAATTTCATTGTATGAAAACTTATATTTTCATAAAACTGGTGTTTAGTGAATTTTCACGTGACCTCAGATTTTAGGGTGTGACAACTTGGTATCAAAGCTCTGGGTTCGAATACCTAAGAGCCATGGGAAAAGGGGCTTATCACCTGGTGAGGTTGATTGTGTATGCTTGCTTGCATGTGTTTAAACGTTGTTTTATAACATGCTGTTAGCTTTCTCAGCATGATAGTTGTGTATATGTGGGTATGGAGGTTGAATCTCAAGATTGATGAGTCTTGCCTTAGGGCATTTGGAATAACAGATTTGGAAGCCAAGTTAGAAACGCGTTTAGTCGACGTGTTTTCTAGCAGAGAATCTGAATAGGTTATCCAAATTGACGAGTCTGTCTTGTTAGTTCTCCTCGGTATGTGAGACGTGTTTAACATGATATTATGTGGCTATGTGATAGCATGATGATGTGTTTATGTTACAAAGTAACATGTTGCAGGAAAGCTTATCCTGTTTATATTGCTTCCTATAGAATTATGTCCACGCGAGGAGTGCGAGGACGGAGTTGTGGTCGAGGCCGTGGTCGAGGACGTGCCTATGCTCAGGTTCTAGAGGAAGGAAACATTCCTGCCCCACAGGAACAAATGGGTGGTGCTGATATTGGCGGCATTTATTTCGTTCAAGAGATGTTGGCTACTATGCAAGCTATGGCAGAAGCAACCAGGGCTAGTGTGCGAGTTCCTGAGCCAAGGACTTCTGTGGCCATGAGGGAGTTTCGGCGGTTGGATCCTCCAACCTTTTATGGGGAGCCAGACTCAAAGGTGGCTACTGAGTGGTTGGAAGTGACCACGTCGATCTTCGATACTCTGGATATTGAGGACGATGCTCTGCACTTAAAGTTGGCGGCATTCCAACTGCGGGAAGATGCTAGAGAGTGGTGGAAGTTTGCCAAGACCACTGTGGATGACACGTGGGCTGCTTTCACAATGGTCTTCTTGGAGAAGTATTTCTCGAGATCTTCGAGGGATACTTGCCGAGAGGAGTTCCTCTCCCTTGTTTAGGGGAATCTGTCGGTGGTCTAGTATGAGGCCAAGTTCACGAATCTATCACGGTCCGCACCAGAGATGGTATCGACAGAGGAGTTGTGCACTCGGAGGTTTGAGAGAGGACTTCAACCTGCTATTAAGGATAGGGTTGCAGCTCTAGATGTGGAGGTGTATATCAAGCTGGTGGAAGCTATTATTCGGGTAGAGAACTCATCGGTAGACAACCGCTGGATTAGAGAGACCAGGAGCTAGCAGGGCAGTGGAGATGGACAGTTCCAGAGGCGTGGGAAAAAGCGCCAGAGGTCGTCTGGACCTAGTTCTCATGTTGCCGAATCGTATCAGCCGCAGTCCTCTGCACTTACACTTTCAGTGGCCTCGACAGGAAGGCCAGAGCAGAGAGGGTTAATCTGTTATAGATGCAGACAGCTGGGGTATCATTTAGTTGAGTGCCCGTAGAAGGGCCAGGCTTAGAGTTCAGCGCCCGTCCAGTTACAGGCGAGAGACCCACCTATCTGTTTTGGGTGTGGTCAGTCCGGGCACTTTCACAGACACTGTCCCTAAGAGGGGAATGTCTAGGGCGCCACAGGAGTGTCGGTTTCTTCATCTGTATAGAGGCGAAAGGCTCTGCAGCATCCTAGGGCTCAGACGTCTAGATTTATGGAAGGAGGTGCTTCGATGCAGTCGGTGAGGCAGTCATCGACTCAGGGTTATGGTGGGCAGACCAGACTGCCACAGGCCAGGACTTACGTTCTTGCTGATCCCAGTGCTTCTAAGGCACCAGTTGGCACCAGTTGTAGGCCACAAGGTAATATACTGTATGCATGTTGGAACTGTATGTTATTTATTTATGAGAGATCCTTTGTTGGGTATTCCATTGGTTTCAACAGGCGGATTTCATTGTATGAAAACTTATATTTTCATAAAACTGGTGTTTGGTAGATTTTCAAGTGACCCCGGGTTTTGGGGCGTGACAGGGTTGAACTTTAGGACTAATTAGTCTTGCTTTTGGACGTTTGGGTTAACAAGCTTGGAAGCTAAGTTAGAAATGTATTTGGCCGATGTATTTTTTGATAAGGAATCTAAGTAGGTTATCCAAATTGACGCGTCACTCTTGTTGGTTCTCCTCGGTATGTGGGGCTTGTTTAGTATGATTTTGAATAGCTATATGTTAGTGTGAATATGTGTTTTATGTTAAATGATAACATGATGCATGAAATCTTACGTGGTTATGTTGCTTTCATATAGACGTGATGTCTGCGCAGAGAGGACGAAGTCGTGGTCGAGGCCGTGACCGTGGTTTAGGCCAAAGAGATATGCCATGTAACGACCCGGTACAAACCCTAGCTGTGATAACCCGGTTAATAACGACCTATGTAAAGACCCTGCTCGGTCCCTAGTGTTAGTGACGAATAGTCCACGAGATCATAGAACACAGAAAAAGTTCAAAACTCTAACTCGAATCAAAAACCCTAAGTTCGGCCCATAAACCCTAAAAAGGTCCAAAACTCAAGCAATAAAAACTTGGCACCCGGAGAGTTTCTTAACATTCTAAATGAAGTAAATATCATAAAATAATGAAATAAAAATCAAAAATCCTCATAAATAGGATAAAATGACCGTTTTGCCCATAGTACAGCAAAAAGTCTTGAAAACCTAAATTTTGACACATAGATACCCTAAATTAAGGATCTAAGTACAATTAAGTAGCAAATGACAAAATAACATCAAAAATAACAAAAATGCCCCTAGTGGCCGACCACCTTGAGAAGAGTGCCAAAAAGTGACTTTTTGCTTTCTTTTTAGCTTAAAGTGATGATAAATGTATTAAATTAAGCATTATGATAATCCAATACTTGTTGAACAAGTAATACACATAATAATATAGTGTTATAGGTCAACAAAAGCAAACAAATCATTATTAAAATTCATACACAATAAAATAAATCAAAATGTCACATATTGCAAAATTAGCTTAATTTGACTTAAAAGACTACATCTATTTAATCAATTGTTATGAAAATTATGATAATACATGGAAATACTATATTTATCATAAACATACTAAAATAATAGGTCTCAATAGGAAAAGACACTAAAAGATACATAAAATTAACTTTTAATGCATTTTCTTGCACAAAAGGGCACGCAAACCAATGCAAAACCCCTTGATTGATGTGGAGTCAGGTTTTTGTCCCCCAAACAGTCCCCTCGCTATATTTATCTTTCCCATGTCAGAATTTTAGCCCACAAAAGTTGAATTAATTCAAATCATCTCACATCTCATTAATTAAAATGAAGAAAAAGTCTTTTTTTTGGTACCTTATGTCCCCCTCTTGTCCCCTAGCCTTGCCTATATAAAACAAGCCAAACACCATTTTCTTCCCTTCATATTTTCGTGCAAGTGAGGGAGAGAAACCAGACCTCTTTGCTCTTGAGTGTTAAAGTGAGTTTGAGGGAGAAAAATGAAGAAAAAAGAAGGAAACAAGGAGAGGAGTTTTTCTAAGGCTAAGTCCTTTCATCCTACCATCCCTTGAGCCTCAAAACAAGTAAGTAAAATCTCTAAACCTTATATCTAATATTCCTCAAAATATCCCTAAACTCATCTCTTTAAACACCTTAAAAATTAAGAATCGAAAACAAACCGAAAAGGCGTCGTAGTTGAGAAATAGGGGTTGTTGTGTTGTTGAATGATATGAGATGTGTTTGTGTGTTGTTATTTTTGAGTTTGATGACCTAGAAGTGTGCTGGGTCGTTGATATTAATGTCTAAAACACAATCATGCAAGGAAATGGAACAAAAACTTGACATGACATAAGTAGAAGACTTGGACCCTAAGAGACTTGATTTTTCGTAACATAGATGTTTCTGCCCTGAACTTTGGAACACCATAACTCAACGTAGAAAATTGATCTAAGCATGATCTTTACGTCCAGATTTATTTGTTTATGTTATCTTTCATCCAAAGTTGGTTTCAACTCATTTTCATAAGTAGAACTCTAGATATTGCAATTGTACCAAAGTGTGTCATTTTTCGACCAATCAACACTACCGACTTGGAAACCCTAGTATAAAGTGAGATCCAAACTTTGGTAAAAACATAAACGTTGTAGATAATATGTATATATATCTACCCACCACAAATGAGCACAGAATATTTAGTTTTGATAGGTGAAAAACCCTTGAAAGTCTCTATTGAGTATCAACCCTCAAGGGACACTTGTGTCACATATTGTTGTGTAGCCCAAAACCCCTATGTTTAGTGACCTATTCCCAAAGTAGTCTACATGAATATTGTAGCTGACATATGGATGTATTGTCTGCCCAAAAATCAGACCTTAAAACCTTGGGATGATATCCCAAAACCATTTCCAAACCCTCTGTCCAAAACCAGCTCTGCTGAGTTTTGGCGGCTGACAGAACCTGTTTTCTAACTTGGCCAAAAAGTCTAACTTGTTTCACACAACTACCATTAGCTTTAAACATGAAACTTATAGGGACCTTATTGAACTAGAACATACTAAAAAATGGGCTCATTTATACTTGATATATTACTCCAAAGCCGAGACCAACAGAAGCATGTTTTTGGTGAGATCTTGAGAAAAGTGCTGAACTGTTTTTACTTATAATGTTTTGTTCACCCTTTTGCCTTAGGTTTTGGCCTAGGTGTTAAACATAAGAGTTGTAGAAAATATTTTTATCTAAATGGTGTATAAAAATCATAGCTTGATTCTAAGTCTACATAGCCCAAAATCTTGTCGGCACTTTTAATTTAATACTTGATTTTTGGCCTTAAAAGTCGCTAAGTATGAATTGAGTACCCTTTGCCATGAGACCCGAGTTTTATATGATGATTGATTTGAATTAGATGATTAGTGTTTTAAGTGAATGTTTGATGATTTTGAACTCATGCTTTCATGTTTGAATTATATCTTGAGAATTGTAACTTGTGCTTCACATACTTGTACCTTATACTTTGCGAATTGTACCATGAACCTTGCCATGCTAGTTGATGCCATGCTATAACTTGTTGCATTTGAGATCAATGGTACACATTATGAGCATTGTCACTTGCATCCTGGCATATTGGAGTCTATCTGTTCAAACCGTTATTGGGATGGACTGTATTGAGATTGTCGTTCTTGGTTCTAAATCTAGGACGTTCCTGGTTGCCATTTTCATAAGTGTTTTGGGATATATTCCCCTTGTACACCCTGGGTACGTCCCCGGTATTTGAAATGGTTTATCATGAATACTGTTAGGCACCATGGGTTTGTCACTAGCACTCTGGTTTTGATGTCGCTTTGATTTTGTCGCTTCTTGAGTTATGAAACAGGCAAATTGGGTCAATTCAGAGAGAGCCTAATTCGGCAGACCTAATCCCACTGCGGTGGTAATTTCAGAGAGAGTTAAATTATGGTGGACCTAAACCCCATTGCCACAATGTTTTGAATGGTAAATTCGAAGAGAGCCTAATTCGGCGGATCTAATCCCACTACGGTCGTAGTTTCAGAGAGAGCTTAATTATGGCAGTCCTAAATACCTCATCTTAGTACTTTGTATAATGTGAATTATCTCTTGAATTTTTTTAATTATCTCTTAGACTTTGGGTTGATGCCAAACGAGCATCCTAGTTCTTAATGTGGGATCGATTGGCCCAGATAAGGATAGCCAAAATTGGTTGGCCTGCCCCCACGCCGTTGCCATTGAGTAAAACGATTGAGGTATGTAGCCAAGGCGAGCGTTTACCTTTCGCAACGAGGCGAGGATAGGTCCGGTGATCAAGTACCATCAAGTCTACTCTGGTGATTCCCGGTGTGGAATCCCTGATATAATTTGGGCGCAAGTTGGGTTGGCCATCTGTATTTCATACACGGCATCTCATATGCACATGTTTATTGATTTATCTGCTATTCTATCATAAATTTGTCAATCTCCTTGACCATAAACTGTACCGGGTGTTATATTGTATGTGTTGCGGTGAATTTTGTGCCGTGATATTAGTTAGAAGGTTGGAGTATTTTGTTTCTAGGCCTTGGCTCATGGCATTCGTGCCACAGGTGACGAGTTCTTGGAGGAAGTCATCCCACAGGGAGAAGAAGAGTTTGAAGAACATGGTGAGTTCTAAGAGCACGTGGATCCCGCTGATGCATTCTAAGGATTCGGGACCTCTACTTTTGTTCTTTTATTCAGTTTTCCCGTGCTTAGTGTAATTTTTGAAATTTTTTGGTGAAACTGTAATAGTTATATACTTTTGAACGATTCATAACTCCTTTATGATGTAAGAGCTAACGTATGTAAATATGAATGAATAGCTAAAATATCCCTTTATTTATATTTATGTATGTCCCGATGTGCCCGGAGGACGAGGCGTCACATGCCAATCTCTAATGCTGGGGATGCAAATGCTCCTCAAGGACCGATTGACGCGACAAAGTTGCTGTGTGCGAGGATAGACTCCATGGGTTGTGTGCTAGGTGTTGAGACATCGATTGGTGAGGATGTGAGGTTGGAACGACTTGTAGATCCCATGTCTTTGAGATAGTTAGCCGTTGTTTAGAGTGCATGACCATGTTTGACCTTATCCTAGGAATGATTGGCTGACCACCTCTCATGCATGTGTCGATTTCGATCAACAAGGTTATTTTCTTTTGACCTTGTGTTGAATTTCGGGGATGAAATTTCTTTAAGGGGAGTAGAGTTGTAAGACCCTAACCCGTTTTCTTTTTTGGTGTTTTCGACGTGTAGTTTATCCATTTTATTATTGCATGTTTATATGCGTTTTATGGATAATCGGGCTTAACTATGCATATGGGGTTGGATCCTGAGGCCGTTGGGCGTTGTGGTGTGAATTTAAAAAAAACATATATTTTTGTGGCCTAAAAATATCTAACCTTAGATATTTTTCCAAAGATATTTTCTCTCTCTAGTTTTAAAACCAAACCAAAATATCTGCCTTCTCTCTAACTTCTCAGGGGCCCAGGGCTTGGTTTTTTATGATCTGATAGCTGATCCTTGCTATCGGCACCGAGGGCTACGCCTTCATCTGGATAGAATCTCGTTTTGATGAGGTTCTTTTTTTGAGGCGTCGAGTTTTTGACTCAACAAGGTAGAATCCTAGACTCTCATGTCTTAAAAGGGTGCTACATGTAATCGTATATGTTTCTACAATTTAAAAATGTATGAAAATCGATTTATGTTTTGAAAAGTTAGGTTTTGGTTCAAAATCATTTTCGATTGCTTTCGATTGGACAAAATGGGGTTTTAAAGTGCGTTCTTTTCGATGTTTCGTGGCAGTTTTGGGCTTGTGTTTGTCTGAGGGTAACAAAAGGGAGTTTGGATGCTTCGATTTTGGGGTTGAAAGGGCTGTTCCCATAGCTAGGGTTTTCACCGTGGTCCAGTCGAATGGACTGGGTGATCCAGTCGACTGGGTTGACAGTGTGATGATCCAGTCGACTAGGGTGGGGATCCAGTCGACTGACCTGGGTTTGGGGTTTTTTTCTTCTTTTTTCGGGTAGGTTTTTAGTCGACTAAATTATGGAGTTCAGTCGACTAAGGTTCTGTTGGGGTTATTTTGTTGTTTTGGTGGGTCATGTGGTGGCCTTGGGGGTTTGCTTGTGTTTTGTTGTCATCCTTAGGTGTGACGTGGGTTAGTTTAGCGAGGTGTTGTGCATGGTTAGATGCGAGGTGTTGTTGCATGGTAAGGTGCGAGGTGTTAGTGCATGGTTGTGTGCGTGGTGTTTATGTATTGTTAGGTGTGTGATGTGTTTGGGTCTTTGATTCTATTTTAAAAAGGCAGGTTTTGGAAAAGGATAATGTTTTATGGAAATGTTTTTGAAAATTGAGGTTTTTGGAGGTTTGGGCTAACCTTCGAGTTAGGTTTTGTTTTGTTGGTTGTTAGTTATCCAGGTGAGTTGACGAGTCGTCTGGGTGAGTGGATGTCGTGTTTTGTTGTGTGGCATGTGACTTCATATCAGGTTGTGTGGCATGTGATGTTGAGACTGATGTGTAGCATGTGATGTCGTATCGGGTTGTGTGGCTTATGATGTTGTGACGAATTTTATAGCATGTGATGTCATAATGTGAAATGCAGTGTTGTACGTGGTTTGGTGCATTTCAAAACTCTAGCTTTATTCATGCATGTTAAAGGACGGATATGTGGTCCTTGTGTATATAAAACTCTGGTTTTATTCTTGCGTTTGTGTGGTTAATGACAGACGAAAATGTGGTATGATACATGTTAACTCTGGTTAACAATGCATGGGTTGCGTGAGTTGCGTGAGTTTCATGTGTTGCATAGGTTAACTCTGGTTAACAGTGCATTAGATGGGGCAGATATTGGTCCTTCGGTGAAAGCCCAAGAAGATGCATGTGTTGCGTGAGTTGCACGGGTTGCGTGTGTTGCATAGATTAAAATTTTGATTTTAAAGATGCATAATGAGGGGCGTATTAGTCCTACGGTGAAAACTTGTGAAGATGCATGTGTTGCATTGTGTTGATGGCATGTGTTGCCTGGTGAGGGTTGCATGTGTTGCGTTATGTGGGTCGCACATGTTGTGTATGAATCATTGTGGTTTTTATGGAACTATTTCTGGGGCTCATCAGAGTCGATGTATCTGTCTCTGTGATGCATGTGGGGCTCGTGAGAGTCGATGATTGTATGTGAAGCATGATAATATATGTATATATATCAAACTGTTTTCTTTTGAGGCTTGTGTTAGTCGAAAAATCTCATATCTTTTCGTATCACATTTTGATCACGTAAAACTTGTTTTTGAGGGTCGGACGAGTCGTAATATACATATTACTCTGCTAGCATGTTTAGCTTTTATTTCACGTTTGTTTGGTTTCTGCTGAGCTTTGACTCACGGTATGGGATTTAAAATGTTTTTCAGGTGCATTCGATCACGCAGGTTGATCTGGAGAAGCTGGTTAGGGCAAAAGACTTGTAGTCTTCTTTTGTTTTTTTTTTAATCACGTACAATTTTACATGCTTTTGATTTGGAACCTTATGTTGTAAGCCTATTGGGGATTATATTGATTGCATGTATGTCTTGTATCTTGAGAGTAAAACATCAGGTTTGGTGTTGCTTTTTCGCATTGTATGGTTGTTTGTGGGTGTTTCACATGACCCCAGGTGTCGGGGCGTGATAGATCGTCCGGGCGTGATAGATCGTCCAAAGTACGACATGTCCTAACAAAGTATAGAGTATCTCGCGTCAGATGTCAAAGCACAAATATAACAGTTATATGATCTCAATTTCACAATCATTAAAAGTAAAAATGGTACTAGATAATCAAATTAAAAGCTCGTTGATCAAAATGTCAACGTCTCAAATCACACAATGAATTGAATCCAAAATAAAGAATAAACAAACGAGTTTAAACTACTCCTAAGATACTGGATTAGGATTCATCATCCCTTAAGAATAGAAAAAGCTTAGCCGCTTATGCTGCAACTAAAAAGCATGAAAAGTTAAAGAAGAACAAAGCCTTGAGTGTTTGTCTTCGACTTCTTGACACATCCCAAGCCTTCCAGATTGGCCTCCTAACTTCCCTCAATCCGTCATCTTCTAAAAATCTAAGATCCCCTATTAATGAACCCAAGCCACCTGTTTATAGATGAGCTTTCTGTCATAGTTTTAGTCTCCAGGTGCAACTCTTTCTGCGCGCACCGTCCGGACTCTTTTATGTTTCATCCGAACGCTGGTAGCTCCCATCCGGACGCAATTCTTTCTACTAATGTTTTGTTCGAACGTCCGTCAGGACGTAATTATCACAAAAACTTCTCTGTCCAGACACCGTCTGAACACAATTCTTAGTAGACCAAATTCGTCCGGATGCTAGAATCGTCTGTTCGGACACAGCTTCTTCAAAAATTCTAATTTTGTCCCTCTTCTCCAATTTGTCCCGTTTTATACCATTTTCTCCTCTAAGCCACTCCCAATAATGCTGTTGACAGAAATACTATAAAACAATTTATTAAGCATATTTTTGAAGCTTAACATAATGTATTTTGTGGAATAGGAGGATCGGTACTTTTACGTATCGATCACACCCCCCAACTTACACTTTGCTAGTTCTCGAGCAAAGAAAAAATAAAAGACATAAACTAATCTAACTAAAGTCCACTTTCGTAGGAAACACAATTACACTTAACATGTGCAATAAGTCTTTGAACCCCTAGGTTACCCCTAGTGGATGAGTTATAATCTCATGAGGGTTTCCAAATATGATACTCGCAAATATCAACCACGTGCATTTTGAAAAACTTAAGTTAAAATTGTGAATTTCATACCCCCGATAATCAATTTGCAAAAATTGTTTTTTAGTTACTGCCATCCTTACAACTAACTTGCGACAGACCAGGACTCAGTGTGTAGGAAGACTCAGCCACGTACCTCGGTAGCATGCTTCTGAACATTTAAAGTTTGAACTTTTGTCAAAACTATGTCTCGACTTCAATTCTCACTTGATATCACTCACAATTAAACACTCAGAAATAGGTTTATCTATATGTGCATTCGTGGTATGTGGCAAAGGTTACGATATGCAAATCAATTATATTCTGCATACTTTTGACACGAAAAGATGCTGAATTCAAAAAATGACTCTTAGTCTTATGATTAGAATGCCAATTATTGAGAATATATGATGCATGCTTCATTCGTCATCCTTTGTCAATTATTTTCACATATTAAACCATGTCATTCTTGGGATCAAATAGGTCTTTATTTTTTATTGTAGCGTTAAATTGGAAAATGTGTCTCTGGGTTAGGGTTGAGTGTATATAATGTCCTAAAACTGGTTAATTGCTAAACATCACTCAATTCTCTATTTTCTTCAATTATTGCTCACATTCACCATTCCCAAAGCCAACTTTTGATTTTATACTCCACAAAATTTCATATTTTGCCATTTTCTCAATCTCTTTTTTTTTATCACTCAATTGTCCATTTTCTTTGCCTTTTTTTTCATTCAATTTTTTTTCTCTCTTTTTTCTCTTCTTTTTTTTACTAACTTTTCCCACCCTTTTTGATTGTAGACTTTATTATACTCGTATAGCCACTTAACCTGTTTACATGACATTTTCAAATATAAACAGGGGAACAAGAAAAAAGGCTTACACGTAAAAGGCTCAAAAAGGAGGGACTATGGTCAATTGAATAGAAAAGATATGAATAGACTCAAATATAGAAATATGACCTAAAAATTTTTTTCCATGTTTGAGATGGTCCTTTGCATGGTCCTTATTTTTAGAAAATTTCAAATGAGCTATATAATAATGTTCTCAACTCTTAGCCAAAATGAATGAATAACGAGATTAATTAACGACTAATGCTTGCTAAAACAAAATATAATATGAGTAAATGTAGAACATTTCCTCAGAAAAGAAAGACAGTCTCAAAAGCTCACTAAGGGTTAAGTCTGCACCTTTTCTATTTTTCTCAGTTATGCTCACTGTCAACATTCATTAGCATGAAAGCCAATTAAGCAACTGAGTGTGCAGTGCATAAAAGCTGAGTGTACAAGTCCACAGTCTACTTTTCATAAAAAAATTTGGCAACCCAAAAATCACACGCCTTAATTTATTAAGGGTACAAGATTCATAATTTCAAATTAATTTTCACAACAACATAATTTTATTTTAAAAAAAAAAACAAAAACAAAAACTAAACTGATAAAGTGAAACGCCTACCCTCGAAATTGAACTATCCAATGTCCTCATTGGATGAGAACAGACATATAATGCAAAAATAAAAGGGTATAACATTTCACCTTACCTGAAAAGTTTGAGAAAAATCCTTATCCTGAAAAATGTTAGTACTAACTATCCAAATAGAAATATATCAAAGCATTTAAGTACTGAACGACTAACATACGCAGGAAAACGAAAAGAAATTTTTTTAAAAAAACACTTAGAGAAAGCATTGAAAACCTGGGTTCCCTCCCAGAAGGGCTAAGATTAACGTCTTCAGCCAAACGTGATGACAGTTTAGAAGTTTAACCTTTTCTTGTAGCTGGAAGGGTGGCAGCTAGTCCTATAAGTGTGGATTGAAGAGTAGCCAATGGTGGCTGCCACATAGTGCTCAATTGTGATATCTTGGTCTCCCACATCAGAAAAGGAGAGGGAGTTCCTGAACTATAAAGAAAAAACCTTGGACCCTTACATTCAACGAAGCCTTTTTCCAAGTATTAAAGACCCTAGTAAAACTCTGCAGTTGAGCGTGCTTACGCTGGAGCAACGCAAGGATGGGTGACCCCTTGGGAAGAACAAAATCGTGAGGGCTTTGCCCAAAGCGGACAATATCGTTGTCATGTGAAGGGTTAAGGTGTTACAGATAGTATCAGACCTGACTCTCCTCACCTCTGAGTGTGGGCCCACTCCGTCTCGCGTGACACGTGGGCGGGCTACTAAGTGGGCGGGTCGATAAAGACTGGCAGGCTACCGGAGCTAGCAGGCTACTGCACGAGGACGTCCAGCCCTAAGGGGGTGGATTGTTATATCCTAGTATCCCACATTGGAAAAGGAAAGGGAGTTCCTAGGTTATAAAAGAAAAACTTTAGACCCTTATATTCAACGAGGCCTTTTCCCAAGTGGTAGAGACCCTAGCAGAACTCCACAGTTAAGCGTGCTTATGCTGGAGCAATGCAATGATGGGTGACCTGTTGGAAAGAACAAAACCGGGAGGGCTTTATCCAAAGCGGGCAATATCATTGTCATGTGAAGGGTCGAGGTGTTACAGCAATGATAGACCACAAGTGAGATGAGGTGATGCACAAGAAAAAAGGTGTAGTGGCTCAAATCCAGCATTCCAATGAGGAATGCCTTTATGAAGCGTTAGCTTACACCACTCAATGGCTCTTACAGGTTCTTGAGGTGGTTTTTAGAGAGGTGTCTCAGTAGTCGGGGTCCCGATCATGTCTACTAAAAAGCAATCTTCATCATTCGAGGGCTAGTGATAGGTGTTAAAAATATTTAACTTCATGTGCATGTTCCCAAAGGATACATCCATTACCCCAATCCTACAATTAATACAAGCATTAGTCGTAGCCAAAAAGAGTCGACCCAAGATGAGAGAAATTTGTTTTTTTGGGTTATGTATTGGCTCCATATCAAGGACGATAAAGTCGACAGGGAACAAGAACCTATCAACCCAAACAAGGACATCCTCTATTATACCACATGGGACTTTGACAGATCTATCGGTTAACTGAAGAGTGATTGACGTGGGCTTCAAATCCCTCAAACTAAGTGTTTCATATACTAAGTAAGGGAGTATATTGGCACTAGCTCCTAAATCAAGGAGTGTTTTATTGATTGAATGATTTCTAATTACACATAAGATGGTAGGAGCACCATGGTTCTTGAGCTTAGAGAGAGTGTTGTGCATGAGAATGAAGCTCACTTACTCAATAAGACGAACTTTCTTAAGGATATGTGTCCGATCCGTACGTTTTTGGGTACAAAGGTCCTTAAGAAACTTAGCGTAGGATGGGACTTTCTTTACAGCATCCAAAAGAGGGAGGTTTACTTTAACTTGCTTAAACACCTCTAGAATATTTTGCATGGTTGCTCTCTTCTTTGAAAAAGGGAAAGGTGAGTTAAGACGAGATGGGAAGGGCACTCTAAGTCCTAGAGGGGCTACTAGGGAGGTCAAAAGAGAAGATGGGGAAGGGACAGGTACAGTAGTAGATGCTAGGATGTAAAAGTTGTGACAAGGAGGTCGGTGTTGGAGCCATCAGACGGCTCTTGGTCTCTAGGGAGTGCAGGTGCTACTTACATTTCAGAACGGGTCTCCAATTTTCATCCATTCTGTAGGGTCAAAACTGTATTTACTTGCTCATGGTGGGTACTCAAAACTTGTCGATTCTTGGCTACATACTAACCCTTAGGGTTACTCGTCGGCAGACTTGGTAATTTGCCCTCTTCTCGACGATTTAGCGCAGCAGCTAGCTGCCCGACTTGGGTCTTTAATTTTGCAATGGACTGAAAGTGTGAGTGCAGAAGTTGAGTGTTCGCCTCTAGTCCTTGCAGGGCTTGCAATACTTGCTCCTCAAAAGTTGAGTTTCGAGGAGGGCCCGGAGGGGCTAGTTATGGAGCAAGAGGTGCATACGCCAAAGGATTACAAGTGTTAGGATATGCAAGCTTAGACAGTGGTGCTGGCATGTTATGCTGATTGGGTTGCTGTCACCAAGACAAATTTGGATATTTCTCCATCCTAGGTTATGTGTTCGAGAATGGGTTATTACCCGGTTGGGAGAAACCTTGGGCTGCATTAACTTGTGCTTGCACAAATTCAAGGTATTGGGCAGCGGCTAGGCAATCGGTGACAAAGTGGGCTGGGCTTGCACACAATGCACATGCGTTCTGAAAAGCAACAGATGGGGCAGAAGGTATAAATTTGAGACCACTAGATAGAAGCTAGTCCAAATTTTGGGTCAGTGTCGCCACTTGATTAGATAGATCGTAAGGTTGAGTCACCTCATAAATACCACAGGTTTTCTGAGAGGGTGAGGCAATAGGTCTGTCGATACGAGATGCTGAGGCTTAATGTTGGGAGTTTTTACTCAAACTCTCAAAAAAGATCCACGTCTCGTTTTCTTTTTTCAACATAAAGGTACCACTGCAAGAGGCATCAATAAATTGACAGTGTCAAGGTGTCAATCCGTCATAAAAACATTGGACTAATTGCCACTTCGGAACTTGGTGATGAGGACAAGCTCTAATGAGATCCTTCTGGCGTTCTCAAGTTTCATGAAAGGTCTCGCCGTCGAGTTGGGTAAAACTCGTAATGGCACGTCGAATCAGGTTGGTCTTACCTATTGGGAAATAGATTTTGAGAAATTCTTGTTGAAGTTTAGCGCAGGTAGTGATGGTGTTCAGTTCTAAAAAGTTAAGCCAATATTTGGCTTTATCTTTAAGGGAGAACGGGAACAGTTTCAGTTTAAGGGCATCATCAGAGAAGTTATTGATTTTGACCGTTGAGCAAATTTCTAGGAACTCATCAACATGCTTGTATGGATCCTCATTACTTAAACCACAAAAGGATGGAAGCATCTGAATAATATTGGTCTTAATCAAATAGTGTGCGGCTCCAACCGTAGGGGGATGGATGTAGGAGGGTGGCATATACTCTAAAGGAGTAAAGTACTCGATCAGAGATTTAATCTGAGGGTCTAGCTATTGTTGTTGTTGGTCAGCCATGGTGGGAACTGCAGTCTATGAATTGAGTGAAGCTCTTTGGACCATCTGAAAAGTGCATTCAGTTTCAAAGTCAAAGGGAGCTAAAACTGAACTAGAAGATCGGAGGCCAAGCATGCACCAAAGAAATACTGGGGATGGGTTAAAAGCACCCTAAATCTAGTTTCCTCTAATTAAAAGCAAAAACAAAAATTAAAAATTAACAGTGCATGGACAGAGATGATTCTTTTGCTTGTCTTTGCGCCTATTTGTTCCAACTCCTGCTTGTTGTCAATCTTCGAAAAACCTAAAAAAGGAAAATTTGTAATTCACCGCAGTATTATAGTAATCGAAAAATCAAGAACAAAAATATTTACTAAATAAATCCTAAACGTGATTTAATCCCTGACAACAGCGCCAAAAATTGGTTCGTGTTGTACCATACCAAAAATAATTATTTAAAACCTTATTTTAACTACTAACCCGTAGGATAGTGGATAACATCCGAATATCATCCACAAGGATTTGAATGCGATTATAATTTATTTATAAATATTTTATTAATGATTTTCTTTAAGGAAAGGGAATTTGATTTGATTTATGATTTTATTTAAACTAAAAAGTTAAGAAAGTCAAAGATTTAAAATTTGAATGAGAAAGAGATTCTTAAGCGTTTAGAATCCTCCCTAACTAGTGACTATTAGTTTTATTCAAACTCTGACTTATCTTTATTCGATTCAACCCATTCTTATTACGACTATAAAACCGATAATGATTATCAAGAAGATAAGCTTGAATTCAAACCTGGCATACTTTATCCAAGCTTTTGGTACGGATCGTCTGGAGAACGATCCGCCCTAACAAAGTATAGAGTATCTCACGTCAGATGTCAAAGCACAAATATAACAATTGTATGATCTCAGTTTCACAATCACAAAAAGTGAAAACGAAACTAGATTATCAAATTAAAAGCTCGTTGATCAAAACATCAACGTCTCAAATCACACAACGAATTGAATCAAAAATAAAGAATAAGCAAACGAGTTTAAACTACTCCTAAGATACTAGATTAGGGATTCATCATCACTTGAGAATAGAAAAAGCTAAGCCGCTTATGTTGCGACTAGAAAGCATGAGAAGTTGAAGAAGAACAAAGCCTCGAGTCTCCGTTTTTGACTTCTTGACACACCCCAAGCCTTCTAGATTGGCCTCCTAGCTGTTGGAGGCAAAACTACCAAGATCATTGTTTTTACAAACGATTTTCGATAAAAATTAACTGGATAGGCAAACGCCGAAACGAGTTCCCGATAAAACTTTTGACGTCGAATGATCAAAATATAACCCGTGCAACCAAAGTTAATTTAGAAGAATACCTTTTTACTGATCGATTCTTCAACTACGGTTTGAGTCTGAGTTGAAGCTCTTGTCAGATCTTCTACTGTGAAGCTCTTGTCAGATCTTCTACTGTATTCCCTTACGCAATTCTCGAACGTAGTGTGAGCTACGGACTATCGAGAACTCGTACCTGTAGAACCTAGATATATTTAGTCTTGAAAGACAAGTTATGTTATAAAACTGGTTCAGCCTACCCGCATATATATAAGGCTACAGCAGGGACCTGGACAGTAATTATGAGTAAGACTTCCAGTGGAACACAGACACCTATCAACGGTTTCTGCAATTATAAAAAACCAGCAGCAGTTTCTGTAATTTTCATAAAATACTAAATTACAGTTCACACCACTAAAGAACTATAATTGCACTCTGACCCATAATCTCAAAACCATCTAGCATTGAGCTCATGTTATTAAAGGCTTACCATTTCTCCCCACGTTAAGATTTTCGATACTCGCCAATTAAATTTAATTACTGGCAATTTAATTTAATCGGCGTCTTGATATTCCTTAAACTATTCCGCTTAACTTATTTGACCGCCAGATAATAAAATTCACCTACAAGATTTGGTCCGGTCAAAACTTATAAACTTCCTTAAGGGGGTATCGTCAATCCCGATCTTTCGGGACGTAGATTCTATCAATAATTAATATTTACCATATAAATAATACCGCTATCTAACTCACCAGGATTATAGACCCATATAAGATTGCACCTTCTCATGAATCAAAACAACGAATATTAAATATATGCAAATCAATAATTATTTTAGGATTAAGAGATAAGTACTATTCATAATAACTTTGGGGGTGTGAATTAATTTATATAGTCAGTATAAAATTAATTACCCCAAATGTCCCGTTCAATACACACAAAGTGTACTAGCACAGAGAGTCGGAACAATAGACAACGCTATTATCTATTTTCTGTAACCAAGACAGACCTACTAAAATTCTGTACTACAGTTGTACCGATGGTATGTCCATTTTCATCCAAACTGTTAACATAAAACTTATATTCTGCAAGAACCTAAAAATTTGATCTTCTATGTGTAAGCTATACTCTACACACCAGATTAAATACTATACAGAATATTGGACATCCATGTATAATAATGAAGAAATGATACACATACATTACTCATAAAGATTCTTATAAAATGAAAAATTAATTTTATTAAAATTAAATTAAAATCTAAAAATATAATTTTTAGTATACCAACCCTAACAATCTCCCACTTATACTCAAAACTATGCTGCCATACATCTGACTCCCATGCCCTCTACATGACTATCAAAAGTCTTAGCCAGTAAGCTCTTTGTAAAAGGATATGCAAGGTTGTCTCCTGATGCAATCTTGGTCACAGCAACATCATCTCTCTAGACACTTTCTCATATCAGGTGATACTTATGCTAAATGTACTTGCCTTTCTTATGGACCCTTGGCTCCTTCAAGTTTGCAATCGATCCGCTATTGTCACAGTAAAGTGTAATAGCCAACTAAACTGAAAGTACCACCTCTAGTTCCAACAGGAAGTTCTTAAGCCAAACGGCCTCTTTGGATGCCTTAGAAGCTGCTACATACTCAGCGTCCATGGTGGAATCAGCATTACAGGACTGCTTGATACTCCTCCAGCTTATAGCTCCACCTCCTAAAGTAAACACATATCCTGAGGTAGACTTACGGGAATCCCTATCAGACTGGAAATCTGAGTATGTATACCCCAAAGGTACTAGACTGTCTACCTGGTAAACCAACATATAATCCATAGTCCTTTTCAGGTACTTGATTATATTCTTTACCGCAGTCCAATGCTCCTACCCCGGATTAGACTGATATCTGCTAACCATGCCAACGGCAAAGAAGATGTCGGGTCTCTAGTGCAAAGCATAGCACACATGAAGCTTTCTACTGCCGAAGCATAAGGAACCGCCTTCATCTTCTCTATCTCATCAAGTGTCTTAGGACACTGATCCTTGGATAGATTGATTTTATGCCTGAAAGGGAGAAATCCTTTTTTGAAATCCTGCATGATAACACGAGCAAGGATATCATCAATATATTTTGTTTGTGATAAGCCCAGCATCTTTTATTTTCGATCTCGCGCAAACTTGATCCTAAGAATGTGACTAGCTTCTCCCAAGTCCTTTATATCGAACTATCTAGAGAACCATACTTTAACTATAGATAATGCCCCCACATCATTTTCGATGAACAAGATATCGTCTACATAAAGTACTAGAAAAATTAACACACTTTTGACACGCTTCTTATACACGCAGGACTCATTCGGACTTTGATCAAAACCATAATACTTTATAGCTTGATCAAACCGAGTGTTCCAAGACCTTGATGCCTGCTTAAGTCCATAAATGGATCTCTTAAGCTTGCACAACATGTGCTCCTAGCCCTTTGTAATGAATCATTCTAGTTCTATCATATAGATGCACTCGTCAAGACTTCCATTAAGAAACGTTGTCTTAACATCCATTTGCCAAATTTTGTAATCGAAATGTGCGGCAATGGATAAGAGAATCCGGATAGACTTAAGCATACCTACCAGCAAAAAGGTTTCCACATAATCGATCCCTTCTTTTTGAGTGAACCCTTTAGCAACAAGCCTAGTTTTGAAGGTTTCAAACTTCCCGTCTACTCCTCTCTTCTTCTCGTAGATCCACTTTCATCTAATGAATTGTATCCCTTCAGATGGTTTTACAAGTTTCCAAACCTGATTAGAATACATAGATTCTATCTCTGAATTCATAGCCCTTTGCCAAAGATTTGCATCTTTGTCTTGTAGTGCTTTATTGTAGTTACAGGGCTCGGTATCCAGTTCTATCGGGATCTTGTCATACGACTTTTCCAAGAACATATACCGATCAGGTTGATGAATAATCCTCCTACTATAACGAGGCACTACCTGTGTCTGTGGACTAGGAGTAACAGGCTGTGCAGAATCTAAACTCTGTGCATCAGTATCCTGTTCTTGATTTGCACCTGTTCCGATAATCCTCCCACTACGACTAGGTAATGGAATATCAGTAACTTGTGGTTCTTCTTCCGTTCTACTTGTATTTTCTCTTAGTTCTTTCAGAACAATTTTTCTATTGAGCCTGTGATCCATAATATAATCCTCTTCCAAGAATTGGGCATTAGTGCTAACAATAACCTTCTGATCCTTATGATTATAAAATAGAGCACCATTCGTTCCCTTGGGATATCCCACAAAGAAACAGACTTTCGTCCTCAGTTCCAACTTACACGCGTTTTCTTTTAGCACATGTGCTAGACACCCCCAAATACGAATGTGTTTCAGACTAGACTTACGCCCGGTTCACAATTCTGTGAGAGTAAAAGGTACTGACTTAGAAGGTACCAAGTTCAGAATGTAAGATGTTGTTTCTAAGGCGAGTTCCCAAAACGAATCGGGTAAACTTGAATAACTCATCATGGATCTTACCAATTCTATAAGATTCCTATTCCTTCTTTCTACTACACCATTCTGCTACGGAGTGCCAGTGCAGATAACTGGGATGTAATCCCCTCTGATGTTAGGTAGTCCTTAAACTCTCCAAAGAGGTATTTCCCACCACAATCGGATCGTAGTGATTTCATACTTTTACCTAAATGCTTCTCCGCCTCAGCCTTGAATTCTTTGAATTTCTCAAAGCATTCAGACTTACAGTGCATCAGGTAAATATATTTATACCTTGAGTAGTCATCAATGAAACTGACAAAATACTCAAAGCCACCTCTTGCCCAGATTTTTATAGGACCACACACATCAGAATGAACCAGCTCCAACGATTTTTTAGCTCAATAGCCTTTGGCCGAAAAATGCCTCTTAGTTATGTTACCCTCTAAGCAAGATTCACAGACTGAAAGTGTCTCCAATTCTAATGAACTCAAAGGTCCATCTGCTACCAGTTTGTTTATCCTTTTTAGATTAATATGACCTAAGCGTAAGTGCTGAAGAAACGTTTAGGTCATTAAAGAAGAAAACTTTCTCTTAGAACCCCTATAAGGAATTGCACACATGATTAGTAACTCTCGTATCTACACACCAGGTACCAGTAGATAACACCGTTAAACATGTTTCAACAACCAGTAAACATAAATTATCTTGTTTGTTCTACTTACTGAGAAAAATTGGGCACTGCTTTTTTCAATACCCAAACTGGTTACAGTGATAGCACTTGCCTCTCGACTTCTTCACACCAGCTTTTGGTCCCTTAACTGCTGTTAGACTTGTGTTTTTCTGTATCTGAACCTTTTTCATCTTCTTACCTTTCGATTTAGAGGAAGAACCTTTTTTAGCCAGATTCACAGAACCTGGCTTCCTAAGAACACCCTCTGTTGCTTGAAATTCCTTAAGAAGTTCTGCCAGTGTATAGCTGAGCTTATTCATAGAATAGTTCAAGCAGAACTACTTAAAACTTTTAGGTAGTGACTGGAGTATGATACGACCTAGGTTTTTTCGTCAATTTCAGCTCTAAGGATCTCTAGTTCTTTCAGAAGACTGATCATTCTCATAACATGATCCCTTATTGGTGTACGTTCAGCCATATTTGCATTCAATAGAGATCTCATGGCCACCTGCCTAGCGGCATAATTTTGATCCCCAAACATATCTTTGAGGTTCATAATCTTGTCATAGGCACTGGGCATAGACTGATGCTAATGCTACAAAACATTTGACATTAAAGCCAAAATGTAACAGCAAGCCATCTGATCAGCTTTCTGTCACTTCTGATGGGCCTAGGTTTTCCTTTCGGTAGCCCCCTCATCAGGTACTAGTGGATATATCTCAGTTAAAACAAACTTATAATCCTCAACAGTTATTACAATGTCCAAGTTCCATTTCCAGTCAATATAGTTTGGTCCCGTAAGTTTGTTTTCTTTGAGAATAAAAGCGAGTGAGTTGAAAGCCATTTTAATCCTGAGAATCACATAATTAAAATACTGTTAATTATGACAAGAAAAACTTTGAATTCATTTTAATTTAGTTCCCTCTTCTATTTTAAAATTAATTCACCAGCAGCCTGGTAACCTGAGAATAGCATGCCTCGATGGGAGGATGTCTACTATCCTTCATAAAACCAGACAGGCCATTTCTTTTTAATTTTACTATCTAGGTAACGGGCCATGCCAAGTAAAATTAAATAGCTAACATAGCTTCGGTCCAGCATATAATAACAGTGACTCAGATGGAGAGAATAATATAATATACAGCTAAGTGTTAACCATCACCTAATCCCAAATGAATCGCTGCGCAATAAACCCTTCAGATGGAGAAGTGATCCACACTAATAATTATCCAGAATTATCCCTAAAAGAGGTTTGTACTGGTGATACCGCAATTAATCTGTCCGATAGGTGAGGAAGGTCTTACTGCCAATATGCAAGGTTTAATTGCATCGCCTACAAACAGGTGATGGAGACCGCAGGATTTATCTGTGAATAAATTCTCTCTCCCACTTAGATTTTTAAAATATTTTTTAGGGTTATAAAAATTCATTTAATTAAAATAAATTTATTAATTTCGAAAGTCATACGATCTAAAAGAATCAATCATCTTTCCGTATACATAATTTCAAAAATTCTGATTTATTAAACCATCTTTTCGTGTTTAAATGCGTAAAAAATAAAATTTAATAAATGTACAATTTTTTCTTTAACTTTTCAGCTAAGGTAGTGATTAATTACATTTATTTATTTTATTTTCTATTTCATATTTTTCAAAAAATAATAATTTATTTTGATTAAATATTTTTTCATTTAATTAATTCATAATCCGGAATTAATTCTTACGTTTTTCCAAGATATCCGAAAAAAAAATCTTCAAATGTGATATTTTGTAAAAAATAAAATATCTAAAGTTTATCTATTTAGTTAAAATTAATTAATTAAACAAAATTTTATTTTATTTTTTATTACAAAATATTTTAATTAAAACTAAAATTTTAAATTAATTAAATTAGCAGGATAAATAAAATCAATATTTATTATTCATACAGTTAATATATAAAATAAATAAATTAAATGTAAGATATAATAAATATATCCCGATTTTATGATCTATCTGAAACTCTAAAGTGTTTCAGTTTTCTGTTTTGTAAATAAGCTGCAATGGTTCAATCTGTATCTGCTTCCTGTATCCCGATTGCATCAGGATTTTTTTTATTCATAGTGATACACAAATATATCTCATCTCAATCAATGCATATCAGAAATATCGAGCCAAAACGTCCTCGAGCCACTAGCACCACCGCCGGCCACCGCACACGCACCGCGTCCAGCCACCACACACGCACCAATTTGTTGGAGTTTGCACTGAACAGTGTTGGATAATATGGCGCTATTGTTTTGGTGCCTTGAAAACTGCTGCTGTGTTTGGATGGAAAATTGCGCCGCTGTGTTTTTGCATTGGAATCCAGCGCTGCTTGTTTGGTGGATGGAAATCGGCGGTTGTTGTGCATTTAGAAATCACTGCTTGCTGAGTTTGGAGATAAATGCTTTGCTGTTTTACTGTTTGGAATTCGTGATTCCCAAGGATGTGATTCAAAAACCGTGATTCAAGCTTCTTGAGCCTGGAAAACTGCTGCTTGCTGCTTCAAAGTTGCTGCGGCCTCAGGCTGCATTTGGCCTTTTTTTTTATTTTAACAAAAAAAAAGTTTGAAGAACGGCTGCTGTGGTTTCAAGTTTGCTGCGCCGAAATAGTGATCCATCTGGTGCACATCCATGAATCCCAAATCCCATATTTTGCACGGAAATAGAGCTTTTCATTCTTTTTTTTTTATTACAAAAAATAAATAAAAACTAGAAACCAAAAAACAAAAATATTTACATTGATCATATGCCTCCGTAGAGTTCATAATCAATTTACCACGATCAACCCTCGTGATCAAGAAAATAATTAATCATCATCCATGCATTCAATCAGACATGAAAAAAATGATGATCATGAAATCGGGATTTAGAACGCCTGCAAAACAAAGTTAGTAATAATTCTAAAACTACCCGATCCCAATAACCATAAACAAAAAATAAAACGGCTCTAATACCAATTGTTGGAGGCAAAACTGCCACGATCATTATTTTTGTAAACGATTTTTAATAAAAATTAACTGGATAGGAAAACGCCGAAACGGGCCCCAGATAAAACCTTTAACGTCAAACGATCAAAATAAAACAGGTGCTACCGAAGTTAATTTAGAAGAATACCTTTTTACCTATCGATTCTTCAACTACGGTTTGATTCTGAGTTGAAGCTCTTGTCAGATCTTCTACTGTATTCCCTTACGCGATTCTCAAACGTAGTGTGGGCCACGGACTATCAAGAACTCGTACCGATAGAACCTAGATATATTTAGTCTTGAAAGACAAGTTATGTTATAAAACTGGTTCAGGCTACCCACATATATATAGGGTTACAGCAGGGACATAGGGAGTAATTATGAGTAAGACTTTCAGTGGAACACAAACATCTATCAGCGGTTTCTGTAATTACGAAAAATCAGCAGCAATTTCTGTAATTTTCATAAAACACCGAATTAGAGTTCACACCACTAAAAAACTATAATTGCACTCTGACCCATAATCTCGAGACCATCTAGCATTGAGCTCATGTTATTAAAGGCTTACCACTTCTCCCCACGTTAAAATTTTTGATACCCACCAATTAAATTTAAATACTGACAATTTAATTTAATCAACATCTTGATATTTCTTAAGCCCTTTAGCTTAACTTTTTGACCGCCAAATAATAAAATTCACCTGCAGGGTTTGGCCCAGTCAAAACTTATAAGCTTCCTTAAGGGGTAATCGTCAATCCTGATCTTTTGAGACATGGATTCCATCAATAATTAATATTTGCCATATAAATAATACCTCTATCTAACTCACCGGGAATATAGACCCATATATGCTCGTACCCTCTCATTAATCAAAACAACGAATATTAAATATATACAAATCAATAATTATTTTAGGATTAAGAGGATAAGTACTATTCATAATAATCTTGGAGTGTAAATTAACCCAGGTTGCCCTGGTTCTGTGCAACACTGGGCAAAGACATCAACCCCTCATCCCGGTCTCCCACAAAGCAAAAATAATCTCCCGCCGGTGTACAAATCGTCCCCCTTCTTCGATCACAATCGATAAAGGCACGATAGGTGGTCAGCCAATCCATCCCTAGGATGACATCAAACGTGGTCATGTCATGAATGACAAAGTCAAACTCTAAACAACGATCGGCAACCTCCAACATACAGGATCTATAAACAAGACTCAACGTCACACTCCCACTGACTGGGGTCTCCACACTCAAAGTACCACCCAACCAGTCTATTTCAATCCCCGAAGCAGATGCAAAAGTAGATGATATAAACGAATGTGATGCTCCGATGTCGATAAGAACACTGACCCATGATCTAAAGACTAGAAGAGTACCTCTGATCATGGAGGTGGTAGCAGCAGCATCGGGCACGACCGGTGCTCTGGATGAACGGGGATCTGCTAGAACATAAGCTCTAGTCGGAGCACTGTGGCCCTAAACTGTAGACTGTCTGCCTGACTGCACTGAACCGTCCCCTTCTGCAAATTTGGATGGCTGATGTCCCTAAGAAGATGGAGTAACAGAAGCTCCGACTGTGCTCCCCCGTCTAGGGCAATCCTTGCGGATGTGCCTAGACTGGCTACACTCAAAACATACCACTGGTCCCCTTCCCTGAATCTGTGACTGAACCGGCGTCGAACTACGGCACTCTGCTGCTCCATGCCCTGGCCGTTGACATCTAAAACAAACAAACTCCCTCCTCTACTCTGACCTCCCCGTTGAACTAGTGGGAGTCACGGATGCAGAAGACTCTGGTGGATACGACCCCACCGGATGCGAACGTGGACCAGATGTCTGTTGATGCTTGTTCTCCTTGCGCCCCTGACCCTGTATGCGTCCCTGTCCTTGCTGACCCCGACTGTCTCTATCTCGACGTGTCTCATTCAGAGTGTCCTCCACTTTCATGGCCATCTGTACCAGCTCTATGAAGACCTGCATCTGGAATGCCGCCACTATGTCTCTGATAGCGGGCGTCAAACCCCTCTCGAACCGCTTCGCACGAAACTCATCAGTCGGTACGATCTCCTATGCAAATCGGGACAGACTGGTGAACTTAGCCTCATACTCCACCACTGACATCGTCCCCTTAGTCAAAAATAGGAAATCCTCTCTTTAGCGATCCCTCAGTGTTGTTGGAAAGTATTTCTCTAGAAATACCTTCGTAAATGCCTCCCGCGTGCCAGCAACTGTAGTCTTGGTGAACTTCCATCACATGTGTGCACTCCCCCTTAGCTGGAAGGCAGCAAAAGTAACCCTCGGATCATCCTCCTCAATCTGAAGCATGTCCATGATCCTGGTGACCAGCTCCAGCCATTCAGTGGCAACGGCGGGGTTAGGATCCCCAAAAAAGGTAGGAGGGTCCAAACGGCGGAACTCGCGCATTGCAATTGTCGCCCTCGGTTCAGGTATAGTCTCCCTGCCCCTAGCGCCCTCAGCCAGTTGCTGGATGGAGCCGACCATCTCACGCAACAGATCTCCCTCAGCAATTGATCCTTGGGGTGCATTAGCATCCCCAACATCTGGGACTGGAACGCCCCTTCAGCCAGAACCACGACCACGGCCTCGACCACGGCCTCGTCCACCCTGCGTAGACATAACTCTATACGAAAGCAACATAACAAGGTAAACATCCTACAACATGTTATTGCCAACATAAAAGACAGATAAGCATGCTAACACATAGCCACTTAATATCATGTCATCACATCTCACATACCGAGGAGAACCAACAAGAAAGACTCATCACTCTGAACAACCTACTCAGATGCTAGCTAGAAATCACGTCCGCGAAAAGCATCTCTAATATAGCTCCCAAGTATGTTAACCCAAATGCCTGAAGGCGAGACTAATCAATCCCCAAGGTCTGCCTCCATACCCACGCAAACAAGCTATCATGCGTATGTTAACAGAAGCTAAAACACAGGCAATCAAGCATATGTGCGTCCTCACAAGGTGATGTACCCTCCTTCCCATAGTTCTTAGGTATTCAAACCTAGAGCTCGATACCAAGTTGTCACGCCCCAAACACCAGGGTCACGTGAAAGCCCACCAAATCACCCATTTATCATGAAAATAGGTTTTATAGTTGGAAATCAAAAATACAACATTTGGATAAAAGATTTCCCAAGGATCAACTATCATAAACAAAAAAAAACATGCATTCTCATACATGAATAAGCATATCGCCAAAAAGCATACAAAACCAGCCTTCACAGGCGTCACATGTAAAAAAATACATGTCTCAAAAGGAAAACTACAGCAAGTCTTCCATCACCTCTACAACTAGGTCAACTCCACATGCTCACCTAAAAAGGTTTTACCATAAAAATCCCACACTGTGAGCCGAAACTCAATAGAAAAATAGATTGTAAAGCAGTAATATAAGTCATGCAATCATATGGTGGGAGCTAGCTCGACCACAAAAGCCAAATAGGTTTTTCTCTCAAAAATCACACGTTTTCATCCTTGAAACTATGCATATAATCCTGACAGATATCATGCTACAGTTAAAGAAAAGTAGTAAAACACAACATTCTCGACTCGGGACATGCAGCCGAGGAGACACAGTAAATGTAATCTTATGTACCGACTCTGCCACACCGGTAAAGGTAACAACTATAGACTCTTGTCCATTACTCTACAGCCGCGCAGGGCCCAATAAGTAATGACAAGTTCTATACGGAGTCATGAAAAGAACGCCATTAACGGAGGCAACCGAAAAATACTTAATTTACGGGACCTGATCCCGAGGGAACTAAACACCCACCCAATTCAATTTACGGGGACTAACCCGAAGGAACTGAGTACCTATGTTGCGCAAGTTTTTGGACTTGCACCGAGGAGCAATGGAAGCCCAACTCAATAATACCCACTATCACGGTACATCTATGGATAAACATTTCAAAATCAACCCACAAACAGATATACAGCACATGTATATAAGGAGATCTAATCCATGAACCATGGAGATCAAACCAAACATGTAAAAATATATTTTGACTCAAAATGTTTTAGAAGTTGAGACTCAACCCCAAGGGTTAGCTCCAAACCTCCAATAAAACACGTTTTCACAACTTTCATAAAACTCCTCGTTTTCAAACCTCATTTCTTTTGAAAACTACGGGCAAACATCCCATTCTAGGACCCCATGGGCTCATGGAACTCATCCCAATCTCAAAACACTTCCTTTCACACAAAGGAAGAAAAGGGTCAACACCAACAGAAAAGGTGTCAACAAAAACAGTGGAGGTGTCAATACAAACAGAAAATGTGTCAACACAAATAGCGGAGGTGTCGACACAAACAGCAAAGGTGTCGACACAAAAGAATCGAGAGTTTAGGCAACATATGCAGAGAGCAAAAGTGTCGACCCCAGCAGAAATATGTCGACACCAGCAACAAAAAGTGTCAACACCAACAGAAATTGTGTCGACACAAACAACAACAGAATACTCAACTCCAACAGAAGGAAAATTGTGTCGACACAAACAGAAAATGGTGTCGACACAAAACCCAAAATTGTCAAATTTCAGAATAGGCTACAGGCGATGGTGAAAAACAAATCCAAGCTACTGAAAAAACTTCTCAACTCAAAATTAAACCAACCAAACACTCCCACTATTACCCATGGGTATACACAAACCCAAAACAACCAAGATACTCCGAAAGGAAAGCCTCAAAACATTTTTCCTCCAACCAAAATCCACCCAAAAGCGATTTTGAACCAAAATCCAACCTTTAAAACATAAATCACTTTTCATGCATTTTTAAACAGTAAAAACACATACGATTACACGTAGTACCCTCTAACAGTTATATAGTCTAGGATCCTACCTCGGTGAGTTAAAAACTCGATACCTCGACCCACGTGCAAAACTGAGTTTCGTCGGAATAGAATTTTATTCGGATGGATGCGTAGACCACGATGCCAATACTAAGGATCAGCAGTTGGTTTGTCAAAAACCAAACCCCGGGCCCCCGAGAAGTTAAAAGAGAAGGTAGAGATTTTGGTTTGAGAAAAAAAAACTTAGTCTCCATGTTTTTTAAAATATCTCCACAAATATCTAAAGGCTAGATATTTATAGGCCAAGAAAAAAATATCTTTTTTTTTAAATTCGTATAAAAACTCCCTACAAGCCCGAGAACCAACCCTGCATGCTTATTTCAACTCAAACATGCATCAAAACGAATAAATCATACACCGCAGAAATATATATGCAAAAACACGTCAAACATATATAAGTCTCAAAAAGAGACAGGTCCAAGTCTCACAGTAACTATAGATCTGAATGAGATATGAGAATTAAAATTAAAGTTAACTCGGCCATTCCAAAAGTTAGAAGGTAGAGAAAGAAAGGCCGAGAATCCAAACAGAATACCTGGATTGCTAGTGAATTGGGAATGATGATCGGAAGTCCAATTCTCAAGCAATGATCCAATCCAAGTTAGGGTTTCAGAGTTTCGGTATCGGTGATCAGATTCTCGGTGCTTCGATAGGGTTTCGGCGTCGGGGCTCGTGTGTAGACATCCCAATTTGACCCCGCCTAATCTTAGGCAAATTCGATGATAAAAACAGGTAGAATAGTGCCTCAGTATGATCCTCGGGAGGTGATCTAAGCTCGGTATTTGAACCTAGTCATCAAAAATCTCCGAAGCCAATGAAATTGTACCAAATCATCGATAACTTGTTGCCTAAGTCATTGCCATAAGTGGCGACCGCCATGTTCATTGTGGCGGCCGTCAATAGAATCTCTTGAAAACCCTATCCAACATGGCGACCGCCAACTCACATTGTGACGGCCACCAATAGAACCTTTTCCAACTCAGCGACCGCCAACTTGCATTGTGACGGCTACCAACTTCAAATGGCCTGACGTGTCCCAAAACGTTGCAACACCTCATTGGTTGAAGAATTCTATAAATACCGTACCCGGCATACGTTTTCAGGAGGAATTTTGAGTGGGATAGACTCTGCCGATATATCGAGCGATCCCAAGCCCCGACGCCGAAACCCTGTCGAGATACCGAGCCCCTAATCTCTCATACCTACATTGAAGCCTACATTGCTTGGATCACCCCCCGAGGATTGGACATTTGGAGCACATTTCCCGACTTGAGGATTCCTCAGCAATCCAGGTACTTCGCTTGGATCCCCGGTCTTTCTAACCCTATTCTCTATCTTTTGGGGTGATCGGGTTATATTTAATCTCAATTCATGTATTCCTTCTTACTTACATAGTTAATCTTGTCCTTATTTAATTGCTTTCATTTAGTTTA
>JAUMHN010259530.1:0-19543 GCA_032360265.1 Heliamphora ciliata | reverse complement strand
CTTTCTGGAGGTGTGTGTGTGAGAGGAAACCAAGAGGAAGAAAAGACTTCGATCGGAATCGGTGCCCACACACCGTGTTCGTCGTAGTCCGTCCGGGACATACATGGGAAGATTGCAAGGTCGTCTTCAACGTATTCGGGACTTCTTGAAGCTTTTTGACAAGTTTCATAATGGTATAATGCTAATTAGATTAATATCATTCTTTGTTTTCATGAAAAACGCACACGTCGTTTTTACGGTCACGGCGTCAGTTCAAAATTTTTTATTTTCGCTCCAACAATAGGCTCGGCAAAAAGGCAGTTCAATCGAATGAAAAGGCCACTTCAGTCGGCTGAAACTCCTCAAAAAAAGTGAACCGCCATAGTTCAGTCGACCGAACCCCCTGGTTCAGTCGATCGAACTCAAGAAAAATAGTTCAATCGACCGAACATAGCCGTCCAGTCGACCGAACTCAAGGGTTTGAGCCTACTATTTTTGTTCTCGATTTTTGTATTCTAAGACCAACCAAACAGCCAAAACAAGGTCCGAGAAAGCGTAAAATATATCTATATGTTGTTCTACAACTCCAAAATTTAAACCATGCATCGATGATACACATAACATGAAGGAAAACACGTCATCATTTATATATATCAAAATAAAATGGTACAGGGTCTCACAGGATATAAATGGCCGAAAACCCTTGTAACTTGGCACCATGGTTACTTTCTTTTTTGGTTTAAGGGGTACTACGCACTTGCCCAATCCTTCACTTGATTAAGAATTTAACTTAACCATTTATTGCTCTCTTAAAATCATTAAATTTTAAAGTACCGTAGCATTTTGAGGTACATAGACTTGGACTTGGATTCTAATTTTTGGTGACGATTTAGATTGAAATATTCTCTACAACATTTATGTTTAACACCAAGGCCAAAACGTAAGGCAACTGGGTGAACAACTTGACGCAAACAAAAATGGTTCGGCACTTGCACAGAAAATTGGCCAGAAACGTGTCTCTGTTGGTCTCAGTTTTGGGGCATCAAAACAACTCAAAGTGAGCCCATTTTTGGATATATTCTAGTTTAACAAGTCCCCTACAAGTCTTATGAATGGTGCTAAGAGTAATTGTTTGAACCAAGTTAGAGATATAAGCTATTTTGTAAAATAGGTTATGTCAGCTGCCAAAACTCACACCAGAACTGGTTTTAACATGGAGTTTGAAACGGGTTTGAAGGGATTTCCCGAGGTATCTAGGTATGACTTTTGGACATAAAGTAGTTCAATATGTTACCTACAATATTGATGTAGACCACTTTTGGAGTAGGACACTAAAAATAGGAGTTTTTGGCTATACAAAAGTATGTGACAGAAGCGTCTTTTAATGGCTGAACCACAAAAGAGAACTTCAGAGTGTTTTTGACCTATGAAGCCTCAATATTTTGGGCTCATTGTTGGTGGGTAGCAAGATATGCATGTTATCTACAACTGTTTGGTTTTGACCAAAGCTCGGATCTTGTTTTAAACTAGGATTTTTAGATCTGTAATGTTAACTGGACTGAACTGACACACTTTGGTAGAAATACAATATCCTAAGTTTTACTCACTCAAATGAGTTCAAACCAATTTTGGAAGAAAGATAACACAAAAGCCTAGGTGTGGACATAAAGAACACGCTAAGATCATTTTTTTATATGGGGTTATGTTTGAGAATGGTGGGAGAGATGTTTGATTTGTGTACAATTAGAAGTATTAGAGTCTCTCTTACTTTGTTGAGGAATACTTCTTGATGATGAAAACCATAGACTTAGCTTTTAAGCTCTCAACTCAAAGCTCTTTCTTCTTCTTCCTCCTTTCTTCTTCCTTTCTTTGCTCTTCTTTCTTTCTTCTCTCTCTCTCTCTCTCTCTCTCTCTCTTTGCAGAAATTCAAGAGGAAGAGTGGGAGGTCTAGGTTCCTTTTTATAGGCAAAGAGAGTGAAGGAAGCTTCCTTGATAAGCTTGGTTAACTCTAGGTTAGGTTGTTTAACTTTAGTTAGTTTATACTAACTCGAGTTCATGAAACTTGGCCACTAAGTTTGGCATATTCTCCAAGGTGGTTAGCCACTTGAGTGTATATATATAATTTTATATATATATATAATTTTTTTTATTTAATTATAGGAGAAAATTCGGGTATTTTCACATAGGTTCGTTTGTTGACTTTTCGAGATTAACTCTTGTCTTAACCAATTTGGACTTATAACTTTGAATTCTTATTCTCAATATTAGGGTTTTCATATATGCTTGTGAGGTTCCCTCTCTATCCCGGGTCTCGAGCTCAAAAAGGTTAAACGGTCGGACCGGTTCTTCTTACCGAACTTAGGTTCGAGACTTCGTTTCTTTCGAGATGTTCTTTCTTTTCTATTCGCATTCTTGAGTTCGACTTATTACAATCTACCCTCTTTTAAAAAACTTCGTCCTCAAAATTTACATACCTTGCTCGAAGAGACGTGGATATTTCTCATGATAAGTCTTTAAAGCCACAATTCAAACTAATAGTTCCTAACACACGATCCTATTCAACAATTCAAAATGCCGTTATATGCTAACACTCACCCTTAAAAGGAACAACTTAATGCCTTTGAAGACCAACCCTCACCCTTATTGGGCTTTGCACAATACCTTTGTAGGACTTACACACATACTCTTACCAGGCTTACACACACCATCACAGGGCAAAACACTTTTAGATTAATCATACTCTTCCATGGTGGTACATTTAGGAACACACGGTCTCCCACTACAACTCTAGGTCGCTTCTCTGATTCTCTGCCTAACTCTTCTGCCTGTCTTGCGATTGCTTCAATCTCTCTCTGATCAACTTAATCTTGTTAGTGGTAAATTAAACTATCTCAGGTCTAAGTAACTTCCTCTCTCCGACTTCTTTCCAACAAATTGGGCTTTGACATTTTTTGCTGTACAACGCTTCGTAAGGGGCCATCCCTATGGTTAACTAAAAACTATTATCATATGTAAACTCGACTAGTGACAAATGTTCCTCCTATCTTCTAGCAAAGTCTAGAACGCATGCTCTAAGTATATCTTCTAAGGTCTGAATTGTCCTCACTGATTGATCGTTAGTCTGTAAATGGAAAGTCGTGCTAAACTTTAGAGTAGTCCCCAATGCTTTTTATAAGCTTGGCCAAAACCTAGATGTAAAACATAGGTCTATGTCCAATACGATAGAAACTGGTACTCCGTGTAGCCTAACGATCTCATCAATACAAATTCGTGCAAACCGATCCATATAATACGTCATCTTTATTGTTAGGTAGTGAGCTGACTTCATCAACCTATCCACAATTACCTAAATAGCATCATTTTCCTTGGGTGTTTGAGGGAGTCCGATTACGAAATATATGGTAATATGTTCTCACTTCCACTCGGGTACAGGTAACGGTTGTAGTAATCATGTCAGCTTTTGGTATTCAATCTTAACTTGCTGACATACTAAACATCTTGTCACAAAATTTGCAATGTCCTTCTTCATCCCACTCCACCAGTATCTTTCCATTAAATCTCTATACAACTTCGTACTTCCCGGGTGCACGGTATATGTTGAGTTATGCGCTTCATCTAAGATCTGCCTCCTTAACTCCCTATTATTAGGCACATACAATATGTGACCAAACCACAATACATCATCTCGAACTTTAAATTTTGTCTTCCCTTTAGCTGCTGCTTTCGCCCTTATCTTGTCCACTTGATTATCCGCCAATTGAGCTGCTCGAATTTCATCTAATAAGGTTGTTCTTACACTTAGAGTTGCTAATAGACCTTCATTCTTTTCTATGGAAAGATGGGTTCTAAGCGTTCGAATTTCAGGAAAAAAAAAACACCAGCTCGTACCACTCGTAGATGTGCTATTTTTCCCAATGATTTCTGACTTAGAGCATCCGCCATGGTGTTAGCCTTCCCCAGATAATAGTGAATCATGCAGTCATAAATCCTTAATTAACTCCATCCACCTCTTTTGCCTTAAGTTCAGCTTTTTCTGGGTGAAAATATACTTCAAGCTCTGATGATCCATAAAGATCTCACAAGAGACGCTGTACAAATAATATCTCCATATCTTGATCGCGAAGACAATTACGGCTAAACTCTAGATCGTGGGTAGGGTAATTCTTCTCATGAGGTTTTGATTGTCTGAATGCATAGGCGATAACCTTCCCTTGTTGCATCAAAACGCGACCTAAACCTTAGTGTGACGCGTCGCTATAAATAATAAAGCCCTCGTTGCCTGATGGAAGGATAAGCACAGGTGCTGACATCAGTTTGGACTTCAACTCTTGGAAACTTCGTTTGCATCTGTCAGACCATTCAAACTTGACATTCTTCTGAGTCAGCTGAGTCAAGGGTTTCACAATCAAGGAAAAGTCTCGAACAAAACACCAGTAATAACCAGCTAACCCCAAAAAGCTTCATTTCTCCGTCACGCTAGTTGACCTTTTCCAATTGACTACTGCTTCCACGTTTATTGGGTCCACTTGTATTCCCTCTCTGGATATAACATTACGCAGATACACCACTCGATCCAACCAAAACTCACACTTTTTAAATTTTTTCATACAACTAGTGTTTCCTTAGGATCTGCAAAGAAATCTTCAAATGTTCCATGTGTTCCTTGTCACTCCGAGAGTATATTAAAATGTCATCTACGAACACAATCATGAATTAGTCTATAAAGCTTCTAAACACTCGATCCATCAAGTCTATAAACACAGCAGGCGCATTTGTTAACCCGAAAAGCTTTACCACAAATTCATAATGCCCGTAACGAGTCCTAAAGGCAGTCTTTGGTACATATGACTCCCGCACTTTCAATTGATGGTATCATGACCTAAAGTCTATCTTTGAGAACACTCTGGCTCCTTATAGCTGGTCGAACAGGTGGTTTATCCTAGGTAAAGGATACTTGTTCTTAACTGTCACCCTATTCAATTGTCGACAGTCGATACACATCCTCAGTGTTCCATCCTTCTTTTTCACGAATAGTACATGTGCCCCCATGGTGAGACACTAGGTCGGATAAATCCTTTTTCTAATGTTTAGGGGTAATCTTGGTAAATTATCTTGAAAAAATGTATAGAAACTCACAAATAACTGGTACCTCCGAAAGCTTCTTTTCATCCATCTCTACGGCCATCACATGTGCCAAAAACCCCTGGCAACCCCTCTTCAAACATCTTCGAAGCCTTGATGGCCGACACTATACGGATAGGTGTTCTACTCTTGTCCCCATTGAAAAAAAATTCCTCCTCCCCAGGTATCATAAAGATTACCCTTTTTCTAAAACAGTCTAGCGACGTATGGTAAGATGACAACCAGTCCATCCCAAGAATCAAATCAAACTCAGACATAACCAAATGCATTAAATCTACCAACATCTCCCTATCTTCTATCTTCAACACACAATCTTTACACACACTTTTAATTACCACTCTAGCCTTACAACCATCAAGACTAATACCGCCACTTAAACCTAATGTGTCACTAGGGCTAAACATACCACACAGACAAAATGCTCCACAGGTATATGCTTACCCATACGAACCTAATCACAACCCTTGTCATAACACAAATTACATTCGTATCTTTCCTTCACATACATATCACTCACCCAACAATCCTTTAACCGAATAGTACTAACTCTTGATTCTAAAATCTTTTACCATCATCACTCATTCTCTGCCACACAACTGAACCAAAAATCACATTCGCACTTTAACTATTTCATCTTACCTGCATTTTACCAAGGCACTTGATTCACTCAAGGCCAATTACAAAAATCATACCCATCAATTCCTATAATCTCACTTACGCTTCCACTATTCTCATTCAAACACTTAATCCTTCCACATACTCACACTAAGTTGCTACACAACTCCATCGAAAACAACATAATTATATCACCCCTCAACATCTCATACATAAAGTTCACACATTTCCATGAGAAAATTTTTTCTCTATACAAGCAACATTTACGCACCAATCTAAACAAGTTTTCCCTAACGAGTCACATCACAAAAGGTTTTCAAAAGTAACTTTTTAACGACTCACACCGATACCATAACAGAAATTGAATACAACTCTATAAGAGTTACATAGTCTAGACATCAGACGAATATAAATCGATACTTAAGAACCTACCACATGAACAACTCGGTCTGTCTAAAATGCGCACTCCACCCCTCAACCAATTTTCAGTCTCAGTGGGACTAACTGTTTCCACAAACTCCTTGGTACCCAAATTCTTGAATTGTTTAACTAAAGAGTTACTGGTCCTTCTAGCCCACATTGCAATTCATCTTGCGCTATATTCACCCGTCTTGCGTAGTTGTTCATGTGATACCCCATTTCTCGGGCATGTCAGGACATATGTAACTATAAATAAAGGACATATTCTAGCCGAACATTCATAAATACATAAGATAGTTACTACATCATTAACGGTTCAAAATTTGTTCAAAGCGCTTAATGATTACAGTCATCCAGAAAGCTTAACAAAAGTTACATTATATCCGTGGAAAAATTGAACAAAAAGATCAAAAAGTAAACATCCAACATCTTCAAGCTGCGTTGTTAGGATCAACCAGTTCCTGCCACTCTCCTCCTTCTTCGAGATCTTCTTCCTTAACGAACAAGCCATCCTCAAAAGGTCCTTCTTCTTCACATGTGGCACGAATGCCATGAGCCGGAGCCCAGAAGAAAATTTCCTAAACCGTCTAACAAACTCACAATAAAATATTCTACAATACATATCATATAATACCCAATATAGTTTTACGGGCAAAGAGATAGATAATTTATCATTTCTAATAGGGCAGACACATATAAGAACAATTGTGCGAGTGCGTGATGCAGATGAATGCAATGAAGATGCCCAACCCAAGGTATTTCCAAAATAGTATCATGAACTCCACGCTGGGAATTACATAGTAGACTTGATAATATATTGATCACTTAACCTATCCTGACCTCTTTGCGAAAGATAAATGCTCGCCTTGGCTACATGCCTCAGCTATTTTACTCAATGGCAATGATGTGGGGGCGAGCCACCCAGGTTTTATTAGCCACCCTTATTCGGGCCAATCGTCCCACATTAAGTACTAGGTTGCTTGTTAAGCGTCAACCCAAAGTCTAATTATAGTTAATGAAGAACCCATGGTGCCTAAATCCCCCTTCTATAATAAAAACTTCCAATTCAATTTTGAATATGGCAACCAAGGACGTCCTAGATCCACAACCACTAAGTAAATGATTTTCATGTCACTCAACTCAATTGAAGGATACGAAAGGGACTCCAATAACTCAAGATGAGATGTGAGAATGCCTATGACATGTAATATGCCTCTCGTGTACAATTAATCATAGCATGGTATATAAACATGACATGACACATGGTACAACTTACTAAAGCATCAAGCACAAGTATGCAAAATATAATCATAACTTATGCGACATAGAATCGGACTATTGGCATGAGTTCACTTCATCAAAATTATCATTTTCATACATTAATCACTCACAAAGTTCATAGAAAGAGAACATCTGGGTATGTTTTTTACCTTGGGTGGTATGGCAGTCGGTTGGGTGTCTCAGTTGCAAAATATAGTGGCTCAAACAAAGGAAGCCGAGTATGTCGCCGTTACCAGAGCCAGTAAGGAGATGACTTATTTTCAGTGTTTTCAAAATGAATTTTATAATATTTGGCATTTAAATTTAATAAGAAAAAAATGAAAAGGTTCAAAATAAGATTCCTGACAAAACTAGGTAATTAATTTTACAACGGAAGCTCAGTTCTAGAAACTTTACGAACCATCAAAAATTGTAATTGTAAGTAAAAGCCGTTTTTCGTAGTTCAAGATTTTTCTTGGTAATTCTGTCCTCACGATAACTCATAAAATAATATTAAAAGATTATGGTAATTTTCTTTTTTTTTGATTTTTCCGAAGATAAAATTCTTATAATAAAAATTCACGTTGTAAAGTTGTCTTATATAAAGTAACACTTGCATGAAAAACATTTGACACGTGGACTGGTGCATGGAAATGAATACACACAAGTTGACACTTGACCCTAAACTCTCCTATTAATAGAGCCCAAATTCATGTCTGTTCGTAGAAGGAGAAAAAGTAGAACAATTAAAAGAAGAACAAAAGGAAAGAAGAAATAGAGAACAAGGAAGAAGACCGTCGGGGGGTGGGGGGTGGTGGAGGAACCATCCACCCCCATTGTCACAGCCACCACCTGTGCCGTTGGACCATCACTTACCACCGCTACTTTCCATCTTTGAACCACCCGCCACTGCCATCGCCAGCCACCCTCACCATTGTCAGCGAGTCTTTCTCGTTCTCTTTCCTCCATTTTTGGAAAAATAGTCTCACCAAACCACTTTCGTGCACCTATTACCACCACCATAGTGAACCTATGTTGCCTCTAAGAATAGGTCTAGAACCACCTCATGACCACCTTCACATAGCCACCAATGACTGCAGCTAATGACGTCTGGATTGCCAAAACGAACGTTTCGAACTTGGGCGAAAATATCGAAAACCACCACATTTTCTTTTTCCACCTTTGAACAATCACCATTTTCACCACGCACATCAATTTTGAATGATCTTTAGTGTTTCAAAAAGAGGACATCAAGATCCACAACTTTTATGTTTATCACTTTCCTTAGAAAAACCGTTTTACGTGTGAAATTTACGTCTGAAGTTCAAAACTGAATCTGCCCAGATTTTCTAAAACTCAACAAACCAGAATTTTTTAAACAACCACTATTTCTTCTACAGATCTCTGATTCGAGTGATTTTTGATGTTCTAGAAAGAAAAAACAATTATCTATAACTTTCGTGTGTATGATTCTTTCTATAAACAACATTTTCTATGTGAAAATTTGGCCTAAGTATTAGGACACAAAATTGTTCGAAAATTAAATTTTACCAAAAATAGCCCTTTTAAAAACTGTTAGGTTTTTGTAGGAGTCTCGAATGGTTAAAAAACTGAGACTATTGAAAAGAAAATTGTGAGAGCTTTCCAATGACATAAAGTTTGACTAAAATGGGCTTTGGTACGGCCGCTCAAAAATCACGACCAAAGTTAACCCCCACAAACTAGTTTTAACCATTAACCACCTTTTCTTAAAATAAAATCTCTACACGAAAAGTTATTTACCTATTTGCTATTTTTATATGTGTTTTGATTAGATTTGAAAATATCTGGATAATTGTGAATAATCCATCATTTTGAATACCGCTATCAAGTGAGTCATCTGATATCTGAGTTATTGAAACTTTTCAGTTTACTACTTTATAAGGATCTATGTGACATGATTGAATATGTCAATGATGATTGGTTATTGAAAAATATTTGTGAAAATTTGGATATTATAAAATGAATGAATGGTAGTTTAAATAGGGTCCCGGCCACTGGGGAAAGATAAAGTATACCAACAATGAGATGGTATAAGGGAGGCGAGTCATAGAGTATGAAATGGCCCTCTCCAACTTAAGTAGGGTTGCTTCCTAAAATTGCTAGTAAAACTGTTAAATGATATCATTCTATAAATGGAAAATGAGAAATAACTCAGATATCTATATTCTCACACTAGCTTTGTAAACGAATGTTGAATTTGTGATCCAGGTAAAGCTCATGAATATTGAATAAAGTGCTATGCTGGAAGCTGCCATATATATTGCCAATGCAAGAAAAGTGATCGAATTAAAGGCTTGTACATAAGCATGATTTATTAAATGTTTCTTTTTCAATATAACATAAGTTTTTATACGGCCTAAATTGTGGGTCTGATTGACAATTGCTTGTAATAACTGTGTATCATAACACGAGTAGCAGATCTGGGAATGTTATAAAGTTTTATGCTTTCGTAGAACATTTTCTTTAAAATCTTTTCTGAATGGTATTTTAGAAAATCCCTAAACTAATTGAAAAAGCAGGCCTTGGGTGAGCTTTAACTCACTGGTTAGCCATGGTCTCCATTAGCGAAAATGGGTGGTGACAGAGATAGTATCAGATCATTAGTTTTCATTTTTTTTTATAAAAACCCAGAGCTATAGGAATATGTACACAATTGTTGTACCCAACTTACGTGTCCTTTGTGTTCAAAAGTTGCTATTTTATGACCATATCAACGTCTTCGTAAAATGTGAAACTATAGGAATCAATATATCCTAGGAATAGTTAACGCTTAGTTGAACTAGTTCATTTTTTGTTTAAGATATAAATATATTATTTTCGGAGTGGGAGTTAAATTTTGAAAATATCTTACAATGACCGAACAAATATCCTCGAAGTTCAAATTGGAAGAATGTCTGATCAATGTTTCTTCTAATGGAAAGTGTAATTATCCGATTTCTGAACCTCTGGGTTTGCATAGACGAAAAAAAATATAGAGACATGTCGCGAATTAAAACCCAAAAGCTAGAATTTAGAAATGAATCCCGGAACAAAAACTCTAATTATTTAAATACTGCAAAATAATAAAGTTTAAAAATCCCAAAGTCCTATAAAATAACAATTAAGCTCAAACAATAAAAAAAGGTACTTAAATTACTCCTTATCTCATCGCAAAAAAAAACTAAATGGTATCATAATAATTCTATATTACAAGAAAAAAAATCATCAGCCAAACATAAAATTAATAAATTAATGCAATTTTATAAGAAAAGTAACTCAAATTATACATTAAGTGGCTTATTTCTTGAACAACATAGTATAAAGATACCATTAAATCATTAAAATACATTAACCAAATTCTCTCTCAGTCACTTTCATTACTTCTCCTACGCACACATATGCCAACCTTACATATTATTTCACCATAATCTTCCACCATAAAATACTCACATTTCATAAACCCCATCCATAGCACTCACATTTCATAACTCCCATCCATAACACTCACATTTCATCCTCCATATTACCTTTCATTACCAAAATGGTTATAAAAAGAGACCCCTCCCCTTCTAATTTTTGTCAAAAGAGGGAGAAAGAGAGCCACAATCAGAATCTTTCTTGTTCTAGGTGTTCTTGAGAGTTTGGAGAAGAAAAAAAGAAAGGAGGAAGAAGTTTCATCACTCAAGCCTAAGATTTATCTTGAAGGTAAGTTAAACTCTCTAAAGTCCTCTCTTCTTACTCAAATCTAAATGTAACGACCCAGTTCAAATCCTAGTATTAGCAACAGTTAGGCAACGAAATATTAGGTCACTAAAAGATTAGATACCCTAATTCAACCCGAAACCCTAATTCGATATAAAAATCCTAAAAAGGACTAATATTCAAAAGAAAAAATCCTAATGCCCAGATAAGACTCCCAACATCCTAAACTAAGTAAATAACATAAAATATTAGGTTAAAAATCAATAACAATTCTCATAATTAGGATAAAATGACCATTTTGCCCCTAATACACCCAAAAGTCTTAAAAATTTAAAATTTGACATATAGACACCTTAAATAAAATATTTAAATACAATTAAGTAACAGAAGACAAAATAACAATAAAAATGATAAAAATGCCCCTTAGTGGCCGGCCACCTAGGGAGTTGTGCCCAAAAAGTCACTTTTTACATTTTTTATGCTCAAAATAAGATAAACAAATGTACAAATCAAACATTATTGTGACCCAAGATTATTCAAACAAGTAGTATACATAATAATATATTATTATAAGCTAACAAAACCAAATAAATCATTATTGAAGTTCTTGCACACATAAATAAGTCAAAAGGTCATATTTTGTCAAACTAACTTAATTTGACTTAAATGCCTACACCTAATTAATCAATTGCTCTAAGAATTATAATAATTCGTGAGAATACTAAATTAATTGTAAACTTACTAAAATAATAAGTTTTAGTAGGTAGGGACACTAAAATGACACACCGAATTAATTTTTAAGGCACTTTTTTGCACAATATGGTACCAATACCTCACTTAAATCCCAATTTAATGCAAAATCAGCCCTTCCACCTGCCCAAACAGCCCCAAGCCAAAATCCCAGTTTCCATGATCAGAAAACATTTTCTCAAATAGAGCAACAAATGCAAGCAACCAATGGAAAGAAAAAGGGTTCAAAAAAAAAACTTCCGTTCATGAAACCCAATATCCCACTTTTCTATAAAAACCAAGAGCAAACATCCCTTTTTTCCTTCATGTATTTGGTCAAGACGGGGAAGAGAAATCAGATTTCTTAAGTTTGTAAGTGTTCTTCCAAGGTGGAGAGCAAAGGGAGGAAAAAAGAAGGAGCTAAGGAGGAGCTAAGAGATTCTATAAAACCAAGTGTTTCCATCATTCCACAATTAGGTCTTCAAAACAAGTAAGTAAACCTCTAAAACTCTCTATTAATCTCACACAAAAATCTCCCTCAACTCATCTCTTAAAACACATCCAAGATCAAGAACCGAAAGATGGAAGGCGTTGTAGTGAGTAAACTAGGGGCTGCTCATGATTTTATGATAGGAGATGTGTTTGTATGTTTGTATTCATAAGATGTGTAACTTTTATAAGTTCTAAAACAATGATATTTAAGTCTAAGATACATGTATGCAAAGAATAAGGATAATATGTTGACTTACCATGAGCTAGGACACTAGAACACATGTAGGCCTGATTTTTGAGCATTTTTAACTCTATGCCCTAAATTTTGAAACATCATAACTAAAAATAAAAAAATGATCTAAGTGTGTTTCTTTATATCCAGAATTAGGTTTGGAGGTTATCTTTCATACAAAATTGGTTTGAACTAATTTGAATGGATAGAACTAGAGATATAACATTTTTTTCAAAGTGTGTCAACTTCAGGCAGTCAGTATTGTAGATCTAAAAATCCTTGTTTAAAACGAGATCAGAGCTTAGGTCAAAACATACAAGTTGTAGATAACATGTATATCTTTCTTTCCACCAAAATGGAGCCCAAAATATTGAGATTTGATAGGTCAAAACACATCTGAAAGTCACAATTGTGGATTTGTGAGTAACAGAACCTTTTGTCACATGGTTTCGTGCAACCAAAAACCCATATAGTTAGTGATCTACTCCATATTAAACTATATTAATGTCCAAATATCAAACCTAGATAGCCCGGGATGATCCCTTAAACTATTTTTAAACCCTATGTTATAAACAGATTCTGTTGTGTGTTTTATAGCTGACTGAACCTATTTTACAAAATGACTTATATCTTTAATTTGTTTCAAATAACTACTATTAGCACTATTCCTGAGACTTGTAAGGGACATTTTAGACTAAAACACATCCAAAAATGGGTTCATTTTAACTTGATTTGATACCGTAAAGCTGAGACCAACTAAGGCACTTTTTCTATATTTTTCTCTGTAAAATGCTGAACTACTATCACTTGTATGAAATTATTCACCTATTTACATTAGGATCTGAGCTTAGCGTTAAACATAAAAGTTGTAGGAAATATGTTTTTTTCTAAATGGTGTCCAAAAATCATAACTTAATTCCAAGTCTAGATACCTCAAAACCCTGCTGTCGTTTTTAAATTAATACTTAAAAGTTGGCCTTTAAAATTGTTCTGTATGTGGTTGAGTACCTTTGTTATGATATTTGAAGTTTTTGTTTTAATTGATTTGAAATAGATGGTTAATGTTTTAGAATGAATACAAGATGATTAGAACTCATGCTATCAAATTTGAATCAAATTTGAACCATGTCTTGAGAGTAGTAACTTGTGCTTCATATACTTATACTTAGTGCTTTAGTGAGTTGTATCTTGTGCTATGCCATACTTAGTTTAAAGTCATGCTATTGATAGTTATACTTGAGGTGCATATTGTACACTATGAGCATTATTACACTTGCATCTTGGCATATTGGAGTCTATTATGTATAAACCGTTGTGGGTTGGGTTATGTTGGAGTTACTTCCTTCTTTGTTCTTGGTCTGGGGCGTACCTGGTTGCAAGTTTTGTAATTATTTTGGTATGTATTCCATGTGAACACCTTGGGCATATCCCCAGTGTTGGAAATTGTTTATCATGGAAAGTGTTGGGCACCTTAGGCTCGTCGCTGGCATTTTTATATTGATACCTTAGATTTCGGGTTGACACTAGGAAATAACATCGCAACTCTTAAGGTGGGTGCATTAGGTATACAGTTAGATTTACATCGGTCCCGATCGAGTAAGGTAACACAGTCATATTGCACTGGTCCCCACCCCACACCGTTGTGATTAAATAAAATAACAGAAGCATGAAGTCCAGTGATGGGTTTCTTATTCACAACGAGGCTTGATTGATGGCTAAGTGTTCAATTTGTTCGATAAAGTCTACTCTGGCAATTCCCGGTGTGCAATTCATGTTATGATTCTCAGTGAATGTCGAGTTCGATAAAGAACATTATTTTTGCAAATGATTTTCAGTAAAAGTTGCAGTGACAATGATTCCGGGTCTAGTTGCAGTGAAAACATCAACCTTTCGGCTTTTTCACACCAGTTCATGGCCCACTAACTACCTTGAAAATTGTGTTTCCCTATTTTTGAACATTTTTCTTCTTCATGGTTTTCGGCTCAGCGGAAGAACATTTTTCAGAAACAAACACATTTCTTGGTATTGAAAGAAAACCATTTGTAGTTAAAACTATATCCAAGTTATATTTCCAGTCAACAAAATTTTATCCCGTTAGTTTGTTTCCTTTGAGTATTAAAGCGAGTGGGTAAATAATTAACTGGATGGGCAAACGCCGAAACGGGCTCTAGATAAAACTTTTGACCACGAACGATCAAAATAAAATCCATGCAACCAAAGTTGACTTAGAAAAATACATTTTTTCGATCGATTCTTCAATTACAATTTAATTCTGAGTTGAAGCTCCAGTCAGATCTTTTACTGTATTCCCTTACGCAATCCTCGAATGTAGTGTGGGCTACGATCCTCCGAGAACTCGTACCGGCAGAACCCCGATATATTTAAGTCTTGAAAGACAAAAATAATATCATAATAATAATGATATAAAATCATTGAAAAGTGGTCCAGCCTACCCACATATATATAGGGCTACAGTAGGGACCTAGGGAGTAATTATGAGTTAGACTTCCAATGGAACACAGATACCTACTAGAGGTTACTACAATTATGGAAAGACTGCAGCGATTTCCGTAATTTTCATAAAATACTGAAGTACAGTTCACACCACTAAAGAACTATAATTGCACTATGACCCATAATCTCAAAACCTTCTTCCATTGAACTCCTGTTATTAAATACTTACCATTTCTCCCCACGTTAAGATTCTTGATATCCACCAATTAAATTTAATTACTGACAATTTAATTTAACCGACATCTTAATACTCCTTAAGCCATTCTGCTTAACTTATTTGACCGTTAGATAATTAAATTCACCTGCAGAGTTTAACCCGGTCAAAACTTATAAGCATCTTTAAAGGGGTATCGTCAATCTCGATTTTTCGGGATGTAGATTCCGTCAATAATTAATATTTGCCATATAAATAATACCGCAATCCAACTCACCGGGAATATAGACCCATATAAGATCGCACCCTCTAATGAATCAAAACAACAAATATTAAATATATACAAATCAATAATTATTTCAGGATTAAGAGGATAAGCACTATTCATAATAATCTTGGGGTGTGAATTAATTTATATAGTCAGTACAAAATTAATTACCTCAAATGTCCCTTTCAATACATACAAAGTGCACTGACACAGAAAGTCGGAACAATAGACGACACTATTATCTGTTTTCCATAACCAAGACATGCCTACTAATACTATGTGCCACAGTCGTACCGATAGTATGTCCATTTCTACCTAAACGGTGAACAGAAAACTTATATTCTGCAAGAACCTAAAATTTGATCTTCTGTGTGTAAGCCATACTCTATATACCAGATTAAATACTATACAAAATATTTGACATCCATGCATAACAAATAAATGATATGCATACATTGCTCATAAAGATTCTCACAAAATAGAAACAAGCCTAGTTTTGAAGGTTTCAACATTTGAAGGTTTCAACCTTCCCGTCTGCTCCTCTCTTCTTCTTGTAGATCCACTTGTATCCAATAGGTTTTATCCTTTCGGGTGGTTCTACAAGTTTTTAGACCTAATTGGAATACATAGATTCTATCTCTGAATTCATAACTCTTTACAAAAGGTCTGCATCTTTGTATTGTAGTGCTTCATTATAGTTACAAGGTTCGGTATCCAGTTCTACCGGGATCCTGTCAAAAGACTCTCCCAAGAACATATACTCATTAGGTTGATGAATAACCCTCTCACTACGACGAGGCACTACCTGTGTTTGTGTGCTAGCAGTAACAGGCTGTGCAGAATTTGAACCCTGCGCATCAACACCATGTTCTTGATTTGCACCTATCCCGATAATCCTCCCACTACGACGAGATAATGGAATATCAGTGACTTTTGCTTCTTCTTCCGTTCTATTGGTATTTTCTCTCAGTTCTTCCAGACCAATTTTGATTTTGGGTATGTGATCCATAATATAATCATCTTCCAAGAATCAGGCATTGGTGCTAACAATGACCTTTTGATCCTTAGGGTTATAAAATAAACCACCATTCGTTCCCTTTGGATACCCCAAAATGAATCGGATAAACTTGAATAACTCATCATGGATCTTACCATCTCCATAAGAGTCCTATTCTTTCTTTCTACTACACCATTCTGTTATGGAGTGCCAAGTGCAGTCAACTGGGATGTAATCCCCTCTGATGACAAGTAGTCCTTAAACTCTCCCAAAAGGTATTTTCCATCACGGTCGGATCATAATGATTTGATACTTTTACTCAGACGCTTCTCTATCTCCGTCTTGAATTCTTTGAATTTCTCAAAGCATTTAGACTTACGATGCATCAGGTAAATGTATCCATACCTTGAGTAGTCATCAATGAAACTGACAAAGTACTCAAAGCCAGCCACCTCTAGCCCAGATTGTCATAGGACCACACATATCAGAATGAACCAGCTCTAACGGTTCTTTAGCTCTATAGCAGTTGGCCGAAAAGGGCCTCCTGGTCATCTTACCCTCTAAGCAAGATTCACAGACTAGAAGTGTCTGCACTTCCAATGAACTCAAAGGTCCATCTGCTACCAGGCTGTTTATCCTTTTTAGATTAATATGACTCAAGCGTAAGTACCAAAGAAATGTTTGGTTCATTAAAGAAGGAAACTTTCTCCTATATGGTAATATAGATGCATTATTCGTTTCCATCAGTTGCAGTGTAGGAGAGTTGGAGTAATAATATAAAGATCATCTACCAATATACCAGAATAGATAACTTGTTTATTATCCTCAATGACCACAGAGTTATTAAAGTAAATCAAATATCAATTTTTAGCCAATCCATGAACAGAAACTAAGTTCCTTCTAATGGCAGGTACATAAAGACAATCTCTCAATATTAAAACCTGATCTCTACCAAAACTGAGAGTGACATCTCCTACTATAACTGCTGTTACCTTTGTATTATTGCCCATATGCAGATAAATCTCTCCATCACTAAGTTGTCGGATTTTTTGGAACCCCTGCGATGAATTACAGACATGATTAGTGGCTCTCGTATCTACGCACCACGTACCGGTAGATAACACCGCTAAACATGTTTCTACAACCTGTGAACAGAAATTATCTTGTTTGTTCTATTTTCTGAGAAATACTAGACATAACTTTTTTCAGTGCCAAGTCTGATTGCAGTGAAAATTTCTGCCTTTTGACTTTTTCACACTAGTCTGTGGCCCACTAACTACCTTAGAAACCATGTCTCCCTATTTCTGAACCTTTTTCATCTTCATACCTTTCGACTCAGAGGAAAAACGTTTTTCAAAAACTAACACATTTTTTGGTATTGAAGGAATACCATTTGTAGTTAAAACTATATCCAAGTTACATTTTCAGTCAACAAAATTCAGTCCCATAAGTTTGTTTTCTTTGAGTATTGAAACGAGTGGGTTGAAATCTATTTTATTTTTGAAAATCACATAATTAAAAAACTGTTAATTATGATGAGCAAAACTTTGAATTCATTTTAATTCGGTTCCCTCTACCATTTTAAAATTAATTCGTCAGCAGCATGGTAACCTATGAATAGCATGCCACGATGGCTGGACGTCTACTATCCATCATAAGACCAGACATGCCAATTCCTTTTAATTTTACTATCTAAGCAACAGACCATGTCAAGTAAAATTAAATAGCCGACTTACTTTTGGTCCAGTATATAATAGCAGTGACTCAGATAGAGTGGATACTATTATATGCAGCTAAGTGTTAATCATCACCTAATCCCAAATCAATTGCTTCGCAATGAACCCTTCAGATGGAGAAGTGATCCACACTAACAATTATCTAGAATTATCCCTAAAGGAGATTTGTACTGGCGATACGACAATTAATCTGTCCGATGGGAAGGAAGGCCTTACAGCAACCACGCAGAGTTTAATTGCATCGCTTACAAACTGGTGATAGAGACCGCGGGATTTATTTGTGAAAATTTTTTCTCTCCCACTTAGATTTTTAAAATATTTTTTAGGGTTATAAAAATCAGTTTAATTAAAATAAATTTATTAATTTCAAAAACCACACGATCTGAAAGAATTAAATATCTTTCCGTGTACACGATTCCAAAGATTCTGCTTTATCAAACTAATTTTTCGTGTTTAAATGTGTAACAAATAAAATTTAATAAATACACAGTTTTTCCTTTAACTTTTTAGCTAAGATAGTGATTAAAGGTATTTATTTATTTTATTTTCTATTTTATGTTTTTCAAAAAATAATAATTTATTTTTATTAAATATTTTTTTATTTTTATTAAACATTTTCTAAGATATCCGATTTTAAATAAAAAAATCTTCTTTAAACGTGATATTTTGTAAAAATAAAACATCTAAAAAAAATTTATTTAATTAAAATTAATTAATTAAAAAAAACTTAGTTTTATTTTTTATTACAAAATATTTTGATTAAAACCGAATATTTAAATTAATTAAATTAATAAGATAAATAAAACCAATATATATATCATCCATACAGTTAATAAAATATTAAATACAAGATATAACAAAATAAATTTCGATTTTACGATCCGATTGAAACTCTAAAGAGTTTCAGTCTCTTGTTCTTAAAAGGATAAGTTGTAATAATCCTTTTGTAAACCAGTTTCCTGTGTCTAAGTTGCATCAGGACTCTTTGATCAATGTGTATTAGAAAATTCTTTTCGAGACACCTCGAAAATATTAAGGTTAGTATACTAAAAATCATATTTTTAGTATTTAAATTTATTTTAATAAAATTATTTTTTTATTTTATGAGAATCTTTATGAGCAATGTATAAATATCATTTATTTGTTATGCATGGATGTCCAATATTCTATATAGTATTTAATCTGCTGTATAGAGTACGGCTTACACACAAAAGACCAGATTTTAGGTTCTTGCAGAATATAAATTTTATGTTCACAGTTTAGATGGAAATGGACATACCAT
>JAUMHN010259420.1:0-19549 GCA_032360265.1 Heliamphora ciliata | reverse complement strand
TCTCAGGTTACCAGGATGCTGGCGAATTAATTTTAAAATAGTAGAGGAAACAAAATTAAAATGAATTCAAAGTTTTGCTCATCATAATTAGCGGTTTTTTAATTGTGAATCTCATGATTAAAATAGATTTCAACCCACTCGCTTCTATAGTCAAAGAAAACAAACTTACGGGACCAAATTTTGTTGACTGGAAATGTAACTTGGATATTGTTTTAACTACAAATGGTATTCCTTCAATATCAGGAAATGTGTTAGTTTCTGAAAAAGGTTCTTCCTCTGGATCAAAAGGCATGAGGAAGAAAAAAGCTCAGAAACAAGAAGACACAATTTCTAGGGTAGTTAGTGGACCACGGACTAGTGCGAAAAAGTCGAAAGGCAGATGTTTTCAATGCAACCAGACCCGGCACTAGAAAATAATATGTCTAGTATTTCTCAAAAGACAGAACAAACAGGGTAATTTCTGTTCACTAGTTGTGAAAACATGTCTAGCGGTGTTATCTACCGGTACCTGGTGTGTAGATACGAGAGCCACTAATCATGTCAGCAATTCATTACAGGGTTCCAAGAAACCCGATAACTTAGTGATGGGAAGATTTACCTATATATGGGCAATAATACAAAGGTAACAGCAGTTGTAGTAGGAGATATCACTCTCCGTTTTGGTAGAGATCGGGTTTTAATATTGAGATATTGTCTTTATGTACCTTCCAGTAGAAGAAACTTAGTTTTTATTTTTGCATTAGCTAAAGACGGATATTTGGTTTATTTTAATAACTCTGTGGTTATAAAGGATAACAAACGGGTTATCTATTCTGGTTCATTGGTGGATGATCTTTATATTATTACTCCAATCTCTCCTATACTGCAATAGACTGAAATGAATAATATATCTATATTACCTTATAAGAGAAAGTTTCCTTCTTTAATGAACCAAACGTTTCTTTGACACTTACACTTGGGTAATATTATTCTAAAAAGGATAAACAGACTGGTAGCAGATAGACCTTTGAGTTCATTGGAAGTGTAGGCACTTTCAGTCTGTGAATCTTACTTAGAGGATAAGATGACCAAGAGGCCCTTTTTGGCTAAAGGCTATAGAGCTAAAGAACCGTTTGAGCTGGTTCATTCTGATATGTGTGGTCCTATGGCAATCCAGGCTAGAGATGGCTTTGAGAATTTCGTCAGTTTCATTGATGACTACTCAAGGTCTGAATATATTTATCTGATACACCGTTAGTCTAAATGCTTTAAAAATTTCAAAGAATTCAAAGCGGAGGCGGAGAAGCGTCAGGAAAAAAGTATCAAATCACTACGATCCGACCGTGGTGGAGAATACCTCTTTGGAGAGTTTAAGAACCTCTAGTCATCAAAGGAGATTACATTCTAGTTGACTGCACCTGGCACTCCACAGCAGAATGGTGTTGTAAAAAGAAAGAATAGAACTCTTATGGAGATGGTAAGGTCAATGATGAGTTATTCATATTTACCAGATTCGTTTTGGGGACTCGCTTTAGAGACAGCGGCTTACATTCTGAACACGGTACTTTCTAAGTCAGTACCTTCTACTCCCATAGAATTGTGGACTGGGTATAAGCCTAATCTAAAACACATTCAGATTTTGGAGTGTCCAACACATTTGCTGAAAGAGAATGCGGGTGAGTTAAAACCAAGGATAAAAGTCTGTTTCTTTGTGGGGTATCCAAAGGGAACGAAGGGTGGTCTATTTTATAATCCTAAGGATCAGAAGGTCATTGTTAGCACCAATACCCAAGTCTTGGAAGAGAATTATATTATGGACCACAGGCCCAATAGCAAAATTTTTCTAGAAAAACTGAGAGGAAATACCAGTAGAACGGAAGAGGAACCACAAGTCACTAATATTCCATTACCTCGTCATAGTGGGAGAATTATCGGGACAGGTACAAATCAAGAACAGGGTGCTGATGCACAGGGTTCAGATTCTGCACAACCTGTTACTGCTAGTACACAGACACAGGTAGTGCCTCGTCGTAGTGGGAGGATTGTTCATCAACCTGACCGGTATATGTTATTGGGAGGGTCTTATGACAAGATCCCAACAGAACTGGATACCGAGCCCTATAACTACAAAGAAGCACTACAAGACAAAGATGCATATCTTTGGCAAAGGGCCATGAATTCAGAAATAGAATCTATGTATTCCAATCAAGTCTGAGAACTTATAAAACCACCCGAAGGGATAAAATTCATTGGATGCAAGTGGATCTACAAGAAGAAGAGATGAGTAGATGAGAAGGTTGAAACTTTCAAAACTAGGCTTGTTGCTAAAAGGTTCACTCAGAAAGAAAGGATTGACTATGAGAAAATCTTTTCGCCAGTAGCTATGCTTATGTCTATCCGGATTCTCTTATCCATTGCCGCACATTTCGATTACGAAATTTGACAAATGAACGTCAAGACAGCTTTTCTTAACGGAAGTCTTAACGAGTGTATCTATATGATACAACCAGACGGATTCATAGCAAAGAGCCAGAAGCACATTTTGTGCAAGATTAAGAGACCTATTTATGGACTTAAGCAGGCATCGAGGTCTTGGAACACTCGATTTGATCAAGCTACAAAGTCTTACAATTTTGATCACAGTCCGAATGAGTCTTGTGTGTACAAGAAGCATAACGGAAGTGTGGTGATCTTCCTAGTACTTTATGTAGATGATATCTTGCTCATCGAAAATGATGTGGGGCATTATCTACGGTAAAAGTGTAGTTATCTAGGCAGTTCGATATGAAGGACTTAGGAGAAGTTAGTCACACCTTTGGGATCAAGCTTGTGTGAGATCGAAAACAAAGGATGTTGGGCTTATTACAAGCAAAGTGTATCGATGTTATCCTTGTTCATTTTAGTAAGTAGGATTCAAAGAAAGGGTTTTCTCCGTTTCAGGTATGGAATCACTCTATCCAATGATCAGTGTCCTAGAACACCTGATGAGATAGAGAGGATGAAGGCGGTTTCTTATGCTTCGACAGTAGGAAGCCTCATGTATGCTATGCTTTGCACTAGACCCGAAATCTGCTTTGTCGTTAGCATGGTTAGCAAATATCAATCTAATTTAGGACAGGAGTATTGGACTGCAGTAAATAATATAATCAAATACCTAAAAATGACTAAAGATTATATGTTGGTTTACCAAGAAGACAGTCTAGTACCTTTAGGGTACACAGACTCAGATTTTTAGTCAGACATAGAGCTAACATCAAGTGACAATCTTGCAGATCTTTTACAAAGAGTTTACCGGTTTAGACTTTGATAGTCATGTACAGGGCATGGGAGTCAGATGTACAACAACATGATTTTGAGTATAAGTGGGTGATTGTTATGGTTGATATACTGAAAATTATATTTTTAATATTTATTTTTATTTTTAATAAAATAAATTTTTCATTTTATGAGAATCTTTATGAGCAATGTATGTATATTATTTCTTTGATATGCATGGATGTTCAATATTCTGTATATTATTTAATCTGGTGTATAGAGTACGGCTTATACACAGAAGACCAGATTTTAGGTTCTTACAGAATATAAGTTTTATGTTCACAGTTTAGATGGAAATGGGCATACCATTGGTACGACTGTGGTACAGAATTTTAGTAGGCATGTCTTAGTTACAAGGAATAGATAATAGCGCCGTCTATTGTTCCGACTCTCTGTGCCAGTATACTTTGTGTGTATTGAACGGGACATTTAGAGTAATTAATTTTATACTGACTATATAAATTAATTCATACCCCATGATTATTATGAATTGTGCGTATCCTCTTAATCCTGAAATAATTATTGATTTGCATATATTTAAAATTCGTTATTTTGATTAATTAGAGAGTGCGGTCTTATATGGGTCTATATTCCCGGTGAATTGAATAGTAAAATTATTTATATGAAAAATATTAATTATTGACGGAATCCACGTCCCAATATATCGGGATTAACGATACCCCTTAAAGATGCTTATAAGTTTTGACTAGGCTAAACCTTATAGGTGGATTTAATTATTCGGCGGTCAAATAAGTTAAGTGGAAAGGCTTAAGAAATATCAAGATTTTGATTAAATTAAATTGTCAGTAATTAAATTTAATTTGCAGGTATCGAGAATCTTAACGTGGGGAGAAATGGTAAGCATTTAATATTAGGAGCTCAATGCAAGAAAGTCTTGAGATTATGGGTCAAAGTGTAATTACAGTTCTTTAGTGGTGTGAACTGTGATTCGGTGTTTTATGAAAATTGTAGAAATCGCTGCATGTCTTTCCATAATTGCAGAAACCTCTAGTAGGTGTCTGTGTTCCACTGGAAGTCTAACTCATAATTATTTTCCAAGTCCCTACTGTGGCCCTATATATACGCGGGTAAGCTGAACCAATTTGAATTTGATAATTCATATATCATTATTATTATGATATTATTTTTGTCTTTCGAGACTAAAATATATTGGGGTTCTGACGGTACGAGTTCTCGGAGGATCGTAACCCACACTACGTTCGAGGATCGCGTAAGAAAATACAGTAAAAGATTTTACTAGAGTTTCAACTCAAAATCAAGTCATAGTTGGAGATTAGATCGACAAGAGATATTCTTCTAAATTAACTTTGGTTGCACGGATTTTTTTTTATCGTTCTTCGTCAACAGTTTTATCTGGAGCCCGTTTCAGCGTTTGCCCGTCTAATTAATTTTTTACGAAAAATTATTGACAAAAACAATGATCTGGGCAGTTTTTGCCTCCAACTGAGTTGGAGTGAAACTGGCCCCCTTAAGAGCATAACAAGAGGGCTCCCGATAAAAGTCCCAAGAGAGGATGAATTGATTGTCGAAGACTTGAGGAAGAGGTAAGTGGGAGGTGATTAATCTGCTCCCTTCGATGAAAAAGGGTTGTGTAGGGCCGAGGGGCAGTGCGTGGGCGCTTTGAAACGTTGAAAACACCAAGGACATGCTAATAAAGAACTGCTGAAAAGGAAGACCTTGAGTTTACCTGAAAAGGAAGGGGCTACCGACAAATGTAGTAGTCGCACCTCGATGAACAGCGTCCAAGCCAATCAAAGTTTCAGCAAGTATCATCGGGACAAAGTCCTTCCCCAATCACATCTAACTCGCAATGTCAAGTAGCGAGCAACTGACTCATTTATCAGAAGAAATAAGAACGTAAAGAGTAAGAAGGCAGAAACACAAGGCATAGCAGCATCGTAACTGAAAGCCAAAATCGCTAAGGTCGCAGTAGGACAAAATCTGTCTATAATCTAAGGAACATCTAGGTAGTCTCAGATGTCAAGAGGGAGGCCTCCATCTTGGATAAGCCACAGAGTTGTATTATCTATTGCCAATTACAGAGAAAGAAAGTCAGCATGACAACAGACCTCCTCGGGGTGAGTTCCAAAATAGCAGCAAACTCTTCAACAGTGGGGCACAATTCTTCAAGGCTAAAGCAGAAAACATGGGATTGTGGATCCCACAATTGTGCAGTAGCCCATAGCAGTGGTTCGTTGATCTTAATAGATATCAGAAAACATATAGAGTTAATACCGAACGAGGCGAAGTTAAAGTGCTCAATGGGTGAAAACTCTTCTATCCATGCAGAGAGTAAGCTATGAAAGGAAGCCATTATGGTGAAAGTGATAGAAAATGGGGGACCCCAGTCCATACTTATAAGGCATGAAGAGGCTAAACATCAGAAGGCTCGAAAAAGCCCAGAGATGCTTTCGATCGCAACCTTGGAAGTCACGACCGCAACATCCAAAGGACAACCGCAACATGCAATACATGACCGCAACCTTCCCACCATTGCAACTGTGTCCTTCCCCTTGAACTTCCTTGCAATCGCAAGGTTCAAACCTTGTGCCTGCAACCTTCAAAGGTTGCGGGTGTGCCTCTTTTATATTCCTTTTTGTATTTCTTGTGTTCTATGATATCTTTTCCGTTATTTGTGTTCTTCAAATAAGATATTCATTTTGTTTGCATAAGTTTAGATGGTAACTCAAGATTTATATCATGCATCATGCAATCAAGATAGTTCAAGCAAAAGGAAGAAGAATCATGCAAGCACAATCATATAAATAAAAAGGTAAAAGGCTCGAAGGCCCAAGTGTATCTAAAAGTGTAGTAGGGGCACCTTGGCCCATCATCAAATAAAACCTAGGGCACGCAGGCCTGAAAAAACCAAGCGTATCATAAAAGCATCAAAATGTATGTGGAATGTATCATAATGTATATAAAATGAAGGGGAAGATCTCTCTCTCTCTCTCTCTCTCTCTCTCTCTAGAGGACTCAACGGGTATAAGGGCCAGCATCTGAAGGGTTAGCCTCGACAGAGTCAAATAGCTCATCAAAATCATCATCGTCATCATCATGCTACAAGAAGAGACTACCCTCAGACGACTCTAGGCTGATGAGGATCCTCTAGAACGGGCCCGAAAAGAAGTAGCACGAGTGACACGGCCCCGACCACAAACTAGAGCACGCGACTGTGAAAAAGAAATGAGGGTAAGGACAGAGAAAAGAATATAGAGATAAACAGTAAGAGAAAGTTGGGAGATACTCACAATCTCGACAGCTGCGGGAGCGAAGACGACCTCGGCTGAACAGAGAGCGGCATCCTGCTGGCAGATTAATGTCCTCATGCCACTCATCAGGAGCATGTGACGATCCAACAAAGACTGATCCACCTGCCAAGAGGGAGTAAGAACTGAGCAACTTAAAATAAAGAAAGGTAAGAAGAAAGATGTGAAAAGGAAACAAACCTGGCCAAGATCTACTCTGAACTCCAGAGCTAGAGGAACTGGAATGGGAATATCAAAAGGATACCTTGTCACAAAAACTGTGACGACCCACAGTACCTCCACAGTTACTCCATCTCCTACTCCAGTAGCACCAGCAACCCCAACTCCTACCCCACCAACTCCTGCTCCTGTTGCCGGCACATCTGTTGTAGTTGCTCCTCGTCGCCTCGTACCTTGTCTAGCTAGTGGAACCCCTGCGACTACTGGACGAGGACCCGTCGATCCCATCAAATGTCCCCTCGCCTATGTCATATAATCTCCAGTCAGCTTCAAAAAAGAATACACAAAAACACTAACTACCTCCACCATAATGTCGAGGTCACCCATATAGTCTGCCTGATGCATGGAAGGTGGAGGAGACACAGGGATCCAAAAGTGATCTAGCTAAGGGACTACCAAATGACTCGCTCTCTCATATATCACTCCCGACAGAACAGGCCCTCCAACAAAACATTCAACCTAGAGGTGCCACGACTGCATATCATATCTGCACTAGCCCTCTCCTCTATCCCCCGCTAAACATCCCATTGGACCTGTAAAGGAAGGAAGAACATGTCTGGTCAAAATAGAGGCAGAACATAGAGCAGATCAGTATCATTGAACGGTACAGAGCAAGGAACAGATTAGTGACAAATTGGTGGACAGTGAGAACAGTGTGATCAGCAATGAACAAAGCAGTGGTGAACAACAAACAGTATGAACAATGAGCAGAGAACAGGAGGCAGAAGTTATACCTGGTCAAGGGTCAGTTGGTTTAAAGACTCGCAAAATCGGTCCAAACTCTTCCCTCCATGCTTTCTCCCCTTGAGGCCCCTCGCTCACCGACCTACACGAGGAATAACCAGAGGATCATCATATGAGTTCGCTGGGATGTGCATCCCGAGGATCTCGTAGCTCCCCAACTGCAAAAGAAGAAGTCAACAGAAGAACGGATGGTAGATATGTAAACGAATAGAAGCATAGAAATACAGAGATAAGAATATACCTCCTAGATCCTCCAGTATCCCCCTACGCTCAGCTCCTATGGGATCCTTGTTACTGCCCTCATAGAGTCGTAGAGGGTAACAAGAGCAGCGCCTCCCCAGTAATATGACGCGACTTGATCCATGTGGAAGAGGGCTCCCAGATAATGAAGATGGACGGTCTTCTCCTTATTCGTAAACAAGGAGACACCGAACATGTACAATAGAAAAGCTCGGGCGACCCACTCTTAGTGGCGGGGCTCTATGCAGTGGAAATGAAAGAAATACGAGTAAAACCAAGTGTACCTAACACGCCCTTGGTCCATCTGGGTTGGAACAGTGCCCGAAAAGTAAGTAAGAGCCTTCGTAGATCGTGGGATGTCGAAATCGAAAGGGATGGGATCGTCGCTAACCCAAATGTCGGTAAGCATGGCAAAGTCAAGTGGAGTTGGGGTCGCCTCAAATGTTGTGAAATGAAACGTGATGGTGGTCTCCCACCACCTCTCCACTAGTGCTGTCATCTAGATCCTATCATTGCTGGTCTCACCTAGCAATGGTATCAAGCGAGCGAAGCCAGAACTTACTACAAGAGTTCAACTACGTGTGGGGAGAGCAGCGTACCACTCTAGCACATCTCTAGAGCCACCGAAGCCACGGATAGATTGATCAGCATGTAAAAGCAAAAAGAAAAAGATCAAATGACATAAATAATAGTTAGATCAAATGAAATGCAAAAAGTATGAAGAAAGAGAAATAATCAAACTCTAGTCATATGCAAAGCGTTGTCGAGGTCCTAGTTTCGTGAGACGATCCTTAGGTTTTTTAAAGTCCTAGTGGGCCAGGCAAATAAAATCCTAATCATATGCGAAACATTATCTAAGTATTCCTAAGTCCAGACGGTGTCTTAGGTCTATCAAGAGTTTATTTTTTCTTTTTTTTTTTGTAAATTGTACTAAGCCAGAGGAAGGTGATTTACAATTTGCTTGGAAATTTAGGAGGAAAAAGTGAGGGCATATTGCATTTTAATAAAAGTAAAAAGAAAAAAAAAACAAAAAGCTATTTAAAAAAAATTTACAAAAATTATGAAAAAGAAAATGAGTAAACCAAAAACTTACAACACAAAAGAGAAAAACAAATAGGGCCTTCATCGCACAAGTGAATCATTGAAACATCATAAGGGTAATTGTAACGACCCGGTCTAGACCCTAGTTGTAACCACCTAATTGATGATGACCCATGTAAACACCCATCCCAAGCCTTAATTGTTATTGACGGATAGCCCATGAGACCATAGAGCACGAAAGAGGTTCAAAACCCTTACGCGACTCAAAAACCCTAAGTTCAACCCGAAAACCATAAAAAGTCTAAAACTCAGGCAACAAAATCTTATACCCGAAGAGTCTCCCAACATTTTAAATTAAGTAAATATCATGAAATAATAAATTAGAAATCAAAGACCCTCATAAGTAGAAAAAAATGACCATTTTGCCTCTAATACAGCAAAAAGTCTTAAAAATTTAAATTTTGACACATGAACACTCTAAATCAAGGATTTAAGTGTAATTAAGTAGAAAATGACAAAATAACATAAAAAATGACCAAAATGCCCCTTAGTGGCCGGCCACACTGGAAGTTGTGCCAAAAAATAGCTTTTTGCTATCTTTTTAGCTTAAAAAGGCGAGCAATGTATTAAATCAAGTATTATGATGATCTAACACTTGTTGAACAAGCAATATATATAATAATATGAAATTATAGGTTAACAAAAGCAAACAAATCATTATTGAAGTTCATTTACAATAAAATAAGTCAAAAAATCATATATTGTCAAAATAACTTAATTTGACTTAAAAGATTACATTTATTTAATCGATTGCTATGAAAATTATGATAATTCATGAAAATACTAAGTTTATCATAAACATACTAAAATAATAGGTTTTAGTAGGAAAAGACACCAAAAAGATATATCAAATTAACTTCTAAAGCATTTTCTTGCACAATAAGGTCACGTAAACCAAGAAAAAGCCCCTTGATTGATGAGGAATTAGATTTTTGTCCCCCAAACTAACCCTAGCTCTATTTATTTTCCCCATATATGATGTATATGCCTCAAATGTTGCACCAAGTCAAATCTCCTCAAATCTCATCAATTAAAAAGAAGGAAAAAAGTTTTCAAAGTACACTTTTGTCCCCTCCTTGTTCCTTAACCCTTCCCTATATAAACCAATCCAAACACCCTCTCCTACACTTCATATTTTCAGCCAAAGAGAGGGGAGAAACCAGATCTCCATTGTTGTTGAGTGTTCATATAAGTTTGAGGGAGAAAAATGAGGAAAAAGAAGGAATCAAGGAAGTTTATCTAAAGCTAAGTCCTAATCCGCCATCCACCCTCATTTGATTTTCTAAACAAGTAAGTAAACCCTCTAAATTTTATGTCTAATATTACTAAAAATATCCCTCAACTCATCTCTTTAAACACTTTAAGAATCGAGAACCGAAAACAAATCGAAAAAGCGTCGTAGTTGAGAATTAGGGACTGTTGTGTTTTTGGATGATATAAGATGTTGTTGTGTACTGTTATTTTTGAGTTTGATGACTTATAAGTATGCTGGATCCTTGATATTCATGTCTAAAATACAAGCATGTAAAGAAATGAAACAAGACATTGACATATCATAAGTAGAAACCTTAAACATAAAGAGACTTGATTTTTCAGAACATAGATATTTCTATCCCGAATTTTGGAATGCCATAACTCAACTTATAAAGTTGATCTAACCATGTTCTTTATGTCTAGATTTATATTTTTGTATTAGCTTTCATCCAAAGTTGGTTTCAATTCATTTGAATAAGTAAAACTCGAGATATTGAAATTTTACTAAAGTGTGTCATTTTCGGACCAGTCAACACTACCGGCCTAAAAACCCTAGTTTATAATGAGATCCAAACTTTGGTCAAATCATAAGAGTTGTAGATAACATGTATATCTATCTACCCACCACAAATGAACATAAAAAATTGAGTTTTGATAGGTCTAAAGGCCTTTGAAATTCTCTATTGAGTTTCAGCCCTCAAAGAACACTTTTGTCACATATTTATGTGTAGTCCAAAACCCCTATTTTAATTGATCTACTCCAAAAGTGTTCTACATGAACATTGTATATAACACATTGAACTACATTTTGTTCAAAAATCATACCTAGATGCTTTGGGATGGTCCCTCAAAATAGTTTCAAACTATGTCACAAACCGGCTCTACTGAGTTTTGGTGGCTGACAGAACCTATTTCCTAAAATAGCCAAAAACTCTAAAGTGTTGCAAATAACAACCCTTAGCACTAAACATCAAACTTGTAGGGTACATGGTAAAATAGAACATATCTAAAAATGGGCTCATTTGGACTTGATATGGTACCCTAAAATTGAGACCAACAAAGGCATAATTTCGGTAAAATCTTGAGAAAAGTGTTGAATCGTTTTTTCTTAGGATGCTTTATTCACCCGTTTGCCTTAGGTTTTGACCTTAGTGTTAAATATAAGAGTTGTAAAAAAATATTTTTATCTAAATGGTGTTTAAAAATTGTAACTTGATTCCAAACTTAGATGCCCCAAAACCTTGTCGACCCTTTTAATTTAATACTCAATTTTGGCCTTAAAAGTTGCTATGTGTATGTTTGAGTACTTTCTGTCGTGAGACCCGAGTTTTATATGATGATTGATTTGAATTGGTTGATTAGCATTTTTAAGTAAAGGTTTGATGATTATAACTCATGTCAATAAGTGTTGAATCATATTATGAGAATGATTAAAACTCAATAAGTTTTGAATCATAATATGCACGAGTTGTACCATGAATTTTTCCATACTATAAATTGTTATACTTCAGATCAATGGTATTCATTATAAACATTGTCACTTGAATCCTGGCATATTAGAGGCCATCTGTGCAAACCGTTGTTGGGATGGGCTGTATTGAGTTGTCTTTCTTGATTCAAAGTTTAAGGCGTCCCGGGTTCCTATTTTTAGAAATATTTTGGGATGAATTTCCCTTGTACACCCTGGGCGTGTCCTCAGTGTTACAAAATTTGGTTCATACACCCTCGGCGTGTCCCTGATGTTTGAAATGATTTATGAATATTGTTGAGCTCCATAGATTCATCGCTAGCATTCTGATTTTGATGGCTTAGATTTGGGTTGACACCGGCAGAGGAATCACGAATCTTAAGATGGGACACCTTAAGATTATTGAAATTGTTGGCCTGGAGGATGGCATTGATTATTGAATTTGTTGGCCTGAAATATGGCGCGGACCCCATGCCGTTGCCATTGAATAAAACAACTATGGCATGAAACCCGGCGAAATATTTACTATTCATAACGAGGCGCAATGATGGTTTTGGTGATCAAATACCCATAAAAGTCTACTCTAGTGATTCCTGGTGTGAAATTCCAGTTATAATCTGGGTGTATATTGGGTTGGGCATCTGCATTGCATACACGGCATCTCATATACACATGTTTATTGACTTATCTACTACCCTGCTATAAATTTGTTGGTCTCTTTGACTTTAAAGTGAGCTGAAGTGTTACTTGATATGCATTGTGGTGAATTTTGTATCGTGAGATTAGTTAGAACGTTAGAGTGTTTTGCTTCTGAGCTTTGGCTCATGGCATTCGTGCCACAGTTGAGGAGGAGTTCCTGGAGGAAGTCATTCCAGAGGGAGAAGAAGAGTTTAAAGAGTAAGGTGAGTTCCAAGGGTACGTGGATCCCACTGATGCATTCTGTGGATTCGAGACCTTCGCTTTTGTTCTTTTATTCATTTTCTCGTGCTTAGTGTAATTTTAAAAATTTCTTGATGAAACTATAATAGTTATGTACTTTTGAACAGTTCAAAACTCCTTTATGAACTAATAACTAATGTATGTAAATATGAATTAATAACTAGAATATTCCTTTATTTATATTTATGTATGTCCCGACGTGTCCGGAGGATGGGGCATCACAGTTGGTATCAAAACCTAGGTTTAGTGAACCTTCAAGCCTTGGATTATGGGAGACCACGAGTTTTATAGCGTAGAATCTTTGTAGAGTGTTTATATTATTAAATTATCACTTATAATTCTAAAAATATAAAATTCATACCTTAAGTTTCTCTTCCTAATCGTCTCTCATCTTAGAATGGCGTCCGACACAGAGCCGGCTAGAGAACCATAGGCAACACCTAAACCAGAAGACTTAGACCTCGAGGAAGAACCCGTTGAAGAACAAGGCCCGATAGACATATTTTCATCGGCATGGATGTTCCTGGATGAGTGGTCAATTCATAAAGGAGAAGAGGCTGGGGAAGCAAGAACAGACGAAGAACCATATGAGGTAGGAAACGTGGATGATTTTGAGGTGGAGGATGAGGAGGAACCTGATGATGAAGATAGCGAGAACGAGGAGCGAGCCATCGCTTTCTTTTATGATCCACTAGAGGCACCACCACCAGAGACGGACGGTGATGAAGCAACGGACGTAGTGATCTACTGAAGCCGCCAAGAGTACCGCAAAGACTATCGTGTTGGAGAACAGGATTATGCAAGAGTTTTTTCAAAAAGGACGTGAAAATGAAATGTGATATCCTGGTATCTCACATCGAAAAGGGAGAGGGAGTTCCTGGGCTATAAAAAAAAAATATTGGACCCTTACATTCAACAAGGCTTTTTCCCAGGTGGTAAAAACTCTAGCATAACTTCGTAGTTAAGCGTGCTTGGATAGGAGAAATGCAAAGATGGGTGACCCCCTAGGAAGAATAAAATCGTAAGGGCTTTGCCCAAAGCGGACAATATCATTGCCATGTGAAGGGTCGGGGTGTTACAGATGGTATAAGAGCCGACTCTCCTCACCTCCGAGTGTGGACCTCTGCCGTCTCGCGTGACACGTGGGCGAGCTACAGAGTGGGCGGGTCGATAAGGACTGGCAGGCTACCGGAGCTAGCATGCTACTACACAGGGACGTGCAGCACTAAAGGCGTAGATTGTAATATCTTGGAATCCCACATCGGAAAGGGAGAGAGAGTTTCTGAGCTATAAAAGAAAAACTTTGGACTCTTATATTCAACGAGGCATTTTTCCATGTGGTAGAAACTCTAGCAGAACTCCATAGTTAAGTGTTCTTGGGCGGGAGAAATGCAAGGATGGGTAACCCCTAGGAAGAATAAAATCGTCAGGGCTTTGCCCAAAGAGGACAATATCATTGCTACGTGAAGGGTCGGGGTGTTACATGAAAAAAGTTGGAGTCTTTCCCAAGGTACATGGGTCCACTAAGAGTGTTAGAGAGATGTGGCGAGACCATCTATCGTTTGAATGTACCATCGGGATTCGAAGAGCTATTAGGGGATGGGATGGATGCAAGGTAGATGCAGACACAGAAACCAAGAGATAAGAAAAGAATCATCAACCTGTGCGACCAGGCAATCGACTTTAACAATCCAAAAACATACCTGGAGGTACCAGTATCCATAATCAACAAGGTTCGCATGGGACCGGAGGACTTTTGGCATGTGGAAGTGCAGTGGCGATGCTACGGTATCTATGAGGAGACGTGGGAGCGTTACTCAGTTATCCTCTACTTCTATCCGCATCTGTTCTTCTAGGCCTTAGCACGTTAGGCATTGTATCTTTCCTTTGTTGGATGTTGTACGTGTATTTTGTGAACTTTTGAAAACCTTGTACTGATTATGTGTTAGAATGAAAAGCAAATGTTTATTGTTGAATTCTTCATAAGCTATCTCATAATCTCAAACTAAGTTCCACGAGATCCCAAAGCATGAAAACAATAAAGAATTGAAACAACCCCCAAATCTCAACACTCTCCTAGAATAGCCGATAGATAATCGAACCACCGACAAGTTAACAAGCTAGCCTAAGTTTTACAAAAACCACCGTTAGAATCCCACAACTCTATCCCTATGAGTTCCTTTCTCAAGCCTTTATATCAACTCTCATACCCGATTGAATCCCTTTGCGTGTCCTCCTTTATAATAACACTGATTTTGAATGTTCGACATTGGTGAAATATTTTACCCTTATACAATTCTCTTGATCCTAATACCGCACTTTTGTGCAGTAATTTTGTGAATTCTTTGTTTACTCTCGAAATCCCAACCTGGAGAGTCAACTTGGAAGCTTGGATTAAAGTACGTTAGGCCGACATAACTTCAAGAAAAATATGTAGTTTAGCTACCCATTTCTTAAACATATCTTTTGTCAAGATCTAATATTACACAGATTGGTCCCGAGAACATCCCCTTTGTAATCTTTATTAGTTGTTCAAGACTTATGTCCAATGCACCTGAGCCTCAATTGACCTCTCAATTTGGGTCAACAATAATTGCCTTAATCTTCACCCCTTGTCCTAATCCAACCTATCGTCAAACCACCTAGGTTCCACCCTAAGATGTTCTAACCCCGCGCATATTTTTAACTGTCGACCTTCAAAACCTTGCCCCCTAGATCTATGAGTAACAATGATAATCAAAATATTACGTCATTAGGCCTTAACGCTTTCATAGGAAACTGAGATGATGCACGAAAACCTCCTAACACCTCTTCAAGCACGAAGTAGATTTTTTCTTGATGTTATGGCTTAGAATACCTGTCAACGTCCGCGTTTAACAAAAGTTTTGAAGATCAAGACTCCCGCCTGCAAAAATGGTTAAGTAAGGGCTTATTCAACTAACTATATCTTTTCAAAGGTCCCGACAAATAAGATTATGCCATCAGCAATCTAAAGTTATAAACGACAATTTCACACCAAAGGGTTCGTGACACCACCGTATGGCAAAAATTTAAACTTTCCCATACTAGTTCATAGCTGACCCACCCATTTAGATAAATCAAGAAGCACAAGATTTATACCGATAGTAAGAAAGTTCAAACTTACGATAACCTTAGTACGCTAGCAAAGGAGATATGTCTATATACATCGATATTCACGCTAGCTTTCCCACCAAAATGTTAGAATCCGGGTTTTTGCCGTCACTATCAAAGAATGAAGAATCTTGATCACAACAATGAACATTTGGAGCTTGATGAAGAATTAACCACCAAGTCACAATGGGTCACATGACTAGATATTTACCACAACCATACCTTTTATCGTGTTCGTTTTACCCTAGAATGACCAACCGCCTGAGAAAACGATCCAGTTATTGGAAGAGACATTTAAACTTAACATACTAGCACGTCAAGAACAAACGGTAGAAGCCAAGAGGAATGGAGCAACCTTTGAAAAGACTATAGAAAAAATGGAAATATATAGCTACAAACTTTGTCATCAGGATTATCAATACCACCTCAAAAACCAATAGCATTCGGGTTATAGTAGATCACCTCACTAAGACCACTCGCCTTCTATCAATGGACCTCACAGCACATCGATAACTACAAGCAAAAAGTACATCCATGAGATTTTTGCATCAACATGAGTTCCCTACTATACTCAACTGAGACCTGTATCTCACCTTCAGAATTGATAGACAATCCGCACGCACTGTTCGAAGCCAACAAGAGCATGTTAAGAGTTTATGTAATGGGATTTAAAAAGGTAGCCGAGGAACATATTTACCTTTGGTCTGAGCCCACCTACAACAATAGCTCCCGAGCTAGCTTTTGCAATTATATGAAGTTTTGTGAAGAAGCAATGCTACAAGTTATCAATGCGCAAAATAGAAACCGAATGGACTGATTGGTAGGAACAAATCTTTATTAGTCAATAAAGAGCGACCCAGAGCTCAGTACAGGAATTCATATAGAACCTAAAATAGTTGTCATGTGCTAACAATCTACAGTAAGAATGATAGAATCTCATCGAATAGGACTTCTTCATGCCAATAAACATGTTGTGTGTCATGCCTTCACCTTATAAGTAGAACCAACCGTATCAGACAATTCAATTACCCTTTTCCTTTTTTATTCTTAAAGATGGCAGGATAAAGACAGAACCATGGATCCTCAGTGAAAGTATGTGGGACTGGGGAGGAAGTGGACGTCCCAAGCCTAGCACAAATCTTGCAAGACCTAGTAGTCAATTTGGATCGATCACAGGGGAAGGCACCCCAGATGGGATCATGGTACTTATTGGACCTAGAGGTACAGAATATCCCAGCACCTGAGAAGAAGGATTTTTTCTAAACAACTGAGGTTTGGATCAAGGCAACAAAGCAACAGCGAATAACAGTAAGAGCTTGTTATAAGTGCAACCAACCTGGGCATAAGATAGCTCATTGCCTGGTAAAAAGTGGAGAGGACAATCAAAGAGGACCACTAAGGAACAACGAGAAGTCCACACGCCCAAAACCTTACCTTCAAGATGGCAGAAGGGAACAACTAGGAATAAAGGAGACAAACTCAGTACTCTGTTATAATTGCAATAAGTCCGGACATAAAAAGTTTGAATAGCCATTACCAAGGAGAAGAAACTACAATATTCGTCAAAAAGGAACAGGTGGTTTGGGAAGGATGATGCAGCTTGACCAACAAGGGAATCAATGGACGGAATGCTCGCCTTCACAAGAAAAAAAAAAGGGTATTCGTTGATGATCGGAGGTACGTCGCATACGCAACCCTAAGTTATTCGTTAGTTAAACTCGCTGCATCGTCCCAGGAAAAGGTATGCTTGAAGGATAAAAACTTTTAGGTTAACACCAATCAAACACCCCCCACGCCATGGATATGTGGCATGATCCTTGATGATTACGTAGTAATCAGTTTAAGATGTTAGTAAGACAAAACAGCTATTACTCTAAGCGCTGAACATATAAGCCTGGCCTTATCCACACTCTCAATAAAAAATGACTCAAGTAAACAAGGACACAACCTAAAAGAGAAGTGATGCTAGCAAACCATCCCTAACCTTTTCCATGATGAAGTATGAGACAAAATTTTGGGGACAAAATTTGTGTAAGGGGGTTAGTTTGTAACGACCCGGTCCAGACCCTGGTCGTACCAACCTGATTAATAATTACCCGTGTAAAGACCCAGCCCAAGCCCGAGCCCAAGCCCTAACTGTTACTGACAGATAGCCCACGAGGCCATAGAGCACAGAAGAGATTTAAAACCCTAACACAACTTGGAAACCCTAAATTCAACCTAGAAACCCTAAAAATGTCCCAAACTTAGGCAACAAAATCTTAACACCCGGAGAGTCTCCCAACATTCTAAATTAAGTAAATATCATGAAATAATAAATCAAAAATCAAAAATCCTCATAAGTAAGGTAAAATAACCATTTTGCCCCTAATACAGCAAAAAGTCTTTAAAATCTAAATTTTGACATATGGACATCTTAAATCAAATATTTAAGTGCAATTTAAGTAGCAAATGACAAAATAATATCAAAAATGACCAAAATTTCCCTTAGTGGCTGGCCACATTGGAAGTTGTGCTAAAAAATAACTTTTTGCTTTCTTTTTAGCTTAAAAAGATGAGAAAGGTATTAAATCAAATATTATGATGATTCAACACTTGTTGAACAAGTAATATACATAATAATATGGTATTATAGGTTTAAAAAAATAAACAAATTATTATTAAAGTTCATACACAATAAAATAAATCAAAAAGTCATATATTGTCAAAATTGCTTAATTTGACTTAAAAGACTACATCTATTTAATCAATTGTTATGGAAACTATGATAATTAATGAGAATACTAAATTTATCACTAACATACTAAAATAATATATTTCAGTAGCAAAAAACACCAAAAAGATATATCAAATTAACTTCTAAAGTATTTTCTTGCACAATAAGAGCACGTAAACCAAAAAAAATCCCCTTGATTGATGGGGGATCAGATTTTTGTCCCCCAAACTGACCCTCGCTGTATTTCTCTACCCCATATCTGATGTATATGCCTCAATTGTTGCACCAAGTCAAATCTCATTAATTAAAAAGAAGGAAAAAAGTTTTCAAAGTAGACTTTTGTCCCCTCCGTGTTCCCTAACCCTTCCCTATATAAACCAAGCCAAACACCATTTCCTTCACTTCAAATTTTTGGCCAAAGAGAGAGGAGAAACCAGATCTCCATTGTTGTTGAGTGTTCATATAAGTTTAAGGGAGAAAATGAGGAAAAAGGAGGAATCAAGAAAGTTTATTTTGGGTAAAATCAAGAAAGTTTTTCTAAAGCTAAGTCCTAATCCACCATCTACCCTCATTTGATCTTCTAAACAAGTAAGTAAAACCTCTAAATCTTATGTCCAATATCACTCAAAATATCTCTCAACTCATCTCTTTGCGAGTTGCACCATGAACTTTGCCATGCTAATTGATGCCACGCTATAAATTATTGCACTTGATATCAATAGTACACGCTATGAAAATTGTCACTTGCATCCTAGCATATTAGAGTCCATCTGTGCAAACCGTTGTTGGGATGGGTTATATTGAGTTGTCTTTCTTGATTCTGAGTTTAGGGCATCCCTAGTTGCCATTTTCGAAAATAATTTGGGATGAATTCCCCTTGTACACCCTGGGTGTGTCCTCAGTATTACAAAATATGATTTATACACCCTGGGTATGTTCTCAGTGTTTGAAATGGTTTATGGATATTGTTGGGCACCATAGGTTCGTCGCTAGAATTCTGATTTTGATGGCTTAGACTTTAGGTTGACACTAGCGGAGGCATCACGAATCTTAAGGTGAGACAAACTGCTTATTTTATGTCTGATATGACTGATTGATTGATTATTGAAATTGTTGGCCTGGAGGATGGCATTGATTATTGAATTTGTTGGC
>JAUMHN010259310.1:0-19550 GCA_032360265.1 Heliamphora ciliata | reverse complement strand
ATACTACAAATTAAAATTAATTATTATTGATGGTATGCATGAATAGTTGATTTCATTATTTGGTTTCCTTTTCTTCTATTGTAAGATAAGTCTAACAAAGCAAAGTTTGCCCGATCCTGTGTGCAATATAATCATACTGGTGGTTCCAAATCATTCTTATCACGAGCACCAATATTTGTAAGTATTGCAAAAAATTTTGTACTTCTCTAAATTACTACTATTTCATTGTATTCTTACCAACAAAATCGAATGACATTATAGGTTAAGAAGAACAATGGTAGGGAACAATCTATTACAGAAAAGTTCAAAGAGACTCATATATGCCATCTGGATGGGAAAGAGATGTGGATAAATGATAAAGCTCAACAACATCATGTATATACGAGTATTTTAATTTTAAGAAATGGCTAATGTGCATTTTATTACGTTAAGTATTATAAATTTATGAATTTAAAAAATTACAAGATGAAATGGTTTCAAAAATGGTTGAGCAATCACAGCCTGATGTTACTGAACCATTGTCAGAAGATCAGATTTCTATGCTGGTGCTTGGAAAGAGGTCTGCCTATTTAAAGGGTATAGAAAACCATAAGAGCATCAGTTCATCCTCCACAGAGGTTAAGGAGCATGATCCAGAGGTGATTGCTTTGCGAAAGCAAGTGGAAACATTTCAGAGCATTCTACAAGTTTTGGCAGTAAAAGCAGGCGTTGATCCAGCTAGTATTCCAGGTTTAGTTTCACATAGCAAAAGCGAGGATGACACATTTTGTGGAGGGCATGATACCACTTTTCTTGGTTAAATTAAATGTGGAATTTCATTAAACTTCTCGATCGAAGTATTTTTTGGATATTAGGATAATTAGTTAGTAGATATATTTGGATACAATGAGGTGAGGGATTACTTTTTGAATGCATGCCAATTTTTGATAACTTTTTGGATACTACATATATTTTGGGATTGAAGATTATTTTTGAATTTTAGAGAGATTCACTATTGATGATTACCTTTCAAATCTGGATATATAAATTTTATGTTGATTTGAATGGAATGTATGTAAAATAAATTTACATATTATATATGTTTGTGATTTTTGAATGAGATTGAATGATATATTACAGAAAAATCTAACTTATGTCTTAGCCAAATAAAAAATAAAAAATAAAAATAAAATAATTTGTAAAAACAAATATATATATGGCAATGAATAAAAGCGTCGGAAAAAGTTTACCATTAACGACACATTTATTTGCGTTGACAAAGTATTAAAATTAAAAATATTATAATTACTTTTGCCGACAACTATAACATTGGTAAAAGTGATAAATTTACCTAATTTTTATGTTTTTTTCCCGACGAACTTTGTATTTACCGACACTATTTTTAATTTATTGGCGACACAAATTATGTGGCCAAATATATTACTTTTGCCGATGCAAGTATTAGCGACGCAAAACTGTGTCGCCAAATTTATTACTTTTGCCAATGCAATGTATTAGCGACGCAAAACTGTGTCGCCAAATTTATTACTTTTGCCAATGCAATGTATTAGCGATGCACAACTGTGTCACCAAATCTATTGCTTTCGCCGATGCATGGGGGTACGGATTGGCAAAACCTTTTCTCGACATACTTTTGCCGATGGATTGGCAACACACTGTTTTTGGTTGCCAAAAACTTTTACCGACTCAATAGGCTTTAGCCGGCGGCTTTGCTTGTGTCGCTAAAAGTGCTTTTTGTTGTAGTGTCCTACTGGTCTGAAACCAACACACTTTAGTAAAAATATTGTATCTCGAGTTTTACTCACTCAAATCAGTTCAAACAAGTTTTTTATGAAAGATAACTTAAAGATCTAAATCTGGACATAAAGAAATTACTTATATCATTTTTCTATCCTTAGTTATGATGTTTCAAAGTTCAAGGCAAAAAGTCTAAAAGTCAGAAATCTCAGACCATATGTGTTCTAACTTCCTAGCATGTGGGGTGTCAAGATTTTGGTTATTCCTTTTTGCATGCATGAGTTAGACACTTAAATATCATCATTCCAAAACCATTAGAGGTCACAACACTCAATAACATCAACATGCATACATGCAACAATTCACAAGAATCACAAACAAGCCATGGGTCAATACTGCAATGCCTTTTTCTTCCTAGTTTCGATTCCTGTTTTCGGTTTCATTTTTAGAGATGGGTTGAGGGAGTTTGTGGTGACTCTAATCAAGGAGTTTTGAAGTGTTTAGTTACCTTAGAATGAGTGGGTGATAGTGGATGTAGGGTTAAGACTTGACTTGAGGAATCTTCCTTGCTCCTTCTTGGATCCCTCCTCCTTTTTCCTTCCTTCTTCTTCTTCTATTTCTTCCCAACACTTGAAGAACACACAACATACAAAATTTTTGGACCTTCTCTCTCTAAAATGCAAACATTTAGTGGGAGGAGAAGGGGTGTTTGAGCCTTATATTTATAGAGGGATGGCTTGGTACACAAAATCATTTTTTGTGTAAGAAATTTTAAATTTCTTTAATTTCAATTGGTTGCATGGCATGGGGTGGTTTTTAAGAAAAGGATTTCAAATTTGGGGCAGATGAATTTCGGCCAGGCCTGTTTGGGAGACTAAAAAGTAACTTTTTGTATTATTTTATTAATTAAGTGGGATTTTGGTGCATTGTTGGGCAAGAAAAGCTTAAAAATTATTTTTGTGTAACTTTTTAGTATTCCAACCTGATAAAACATGTCGTATTAATAAGTTTATGATTATTTTAGTCTTATAATGAATTATAATAATTTTTATAACAATTGATTAATTAGGTGTAAGTAATTAAGTCACTTTAAGTTAATTTGACAAAATGTAACTTTTTGACTTATTTAATTGTTTAAGAATTTTAATAATACTTTATTTGCTTTTGTTAGCTTATAATATTATATTATTATATATATTATTTGTTTGAATAATCTTGAGTCATAAAGATACTTGATTGGTACATCTTTTTCTTAATTTAAGCTTAAAATATAAAAAGTGACTTTTTGGAACATTTCACTAGGAAGAGCCGGCCACTAAGGGGTAGTATTGTCATTTTTTGTATTATTTTTCCTTTTCCTACTTATTTGTGTTTAATTCTTTAATTTAGGATTTTCATGTGTCAGATTTTAAATTTTTAAGACTTTTTAGTGTACCAAGGGCATTTTAGTCATTTTACCCATTTATGGGAATTTTTAATTTTTTATGTATTATTTCATCATAATTACTTATTTTAGAGTGTTAGGAGGTTCTCTGAGTGTTAGGGTTTTTTCTCTTGAGTTTTTGACCTTTTTTAGGATTTTCGGATTGAATTAGGGTTTTGAATCGAGTTAGGATTTCGAATCCTTTTTGGTGACCTATGATCTCATGAGCTAACCGTCACTAACACTAGAGTCCGAACCGGGTCGTTATAGTCAGTCTCACTGCCTTGACCGAGAGATGGTGGGACACCACCAACACTTTTCACCTACCTACCTTCGAGGTCATTTTTACCCCTCTCAATTTTGCACTTATCACTGGGATTTGGGTAGGCGAAAACCCGATTCCTTTTGATCCTGACATCAGCTGGAGCCCCGAGGATCTCACCTTCATCCTTAGTCACGTGCCCCCGTCCATCGACAAGGGGAGCATCCGATATACGTGGCTAAAGAAGATCTTTCGTGATTTTGTCAATACAGAGGTCCACCACTTCGAGTGGGTGGTGCGTGCATTCCTTCTCTATATGTTTAGGATAGCCTTATTCCCGAACTTAAAGAACAAGGCGCACCTCCACTACCTCGCTGCTATGGTAGTGGTGAACCAGATTGACATCTATGACAGGGGGAGCCACCTTGGTACCCTTTGCGGGTACATGAATGCTGCCACCAGGACCTCTGATCTGAGTGTAAGCGGGTACTGGCGTATCTGAGAGGTTTACCTATTTTTTCTTCTTCGCTTTTTATTTTCCATTTCCTTAGTTGCATATCTGTTTCAACTATACTGACACTTCTCTTGGTTTTCTACAACTCTAGGCCTACGAGTTCTTGCGCATGCGCTAACCAATGAACTCTTGTGACGACCCTCTCGTGATCCCCCAGGCACTCTGATGCGCCAGACGATATCGAGGTACAAAGCCCTACGAGAAGGACATAGATGACGACCGCCACTTTCTGGACACTCTTACTCCTAACAGAGTACGTCATTCATGCTTCCATTAACTTCCATTTCTCATTTTCTCTACATACTGCTTGCTAACAGGTTTCCTTTCTTTTCAAGGTCACTGGGATATCTGGGTTGGCATGGAGGAGCAAGTCAGTGTCGACCTAGTGTGGAGCTGAGAGGCTACCTAGACTCGTGTCCAGCTTAAGGGGCCATTCTGTAGAGAGTGGTACCTTGGTGAGCGCGTGGTTCGACAGCCTTTGGGGTATGATCACTTTCGCATCCCAAGGATACCTCCGATCGAGATGCGTTAGATTGACACCCTCCGCATGGCTGAGATTATCCGTGCCATCGCAGGCATTGACGCTGCTACATTGATCGAGGGCGGAGATCGTGACTATGCGGTCTTTACCTGAGAAAGGCTCATGCCTGCTATGGGTGCCCGTGCTGCCATGCGGGGTCTTCCTCCCACTGCCCTGGGTCCTATTCACCTCAAGCTACCATTGACAGTAAACACTTTTGTAGACAAAAATCTTCACCAGATGCGGATCCCCGAGCCAACGGCCCAGTAGATTCTCCTTCCCCCGGTGTAAAGCAGGTATGACATTCTTCTCTCTGCTTTCCATACTACCCTTTATATCTGACTACACCGATTTTGATATCTGACTGCATTAGTTTGGTTCTTCTCCTGACAGATTCCCTTGGAGTGGTACGACCAGTGCCTTCACCTGATCTCCAGATTGAGGATATTGGTTCGTCGTTGGGATGCCACTTTCCGAGCCCAGGGCATGGAGCCTCTTGCTCATCGGGGTGGACCTACTATGGTACTTGCTTCCTTTTATTTTCATTTACATTTCTACACTCTTCTTTCACATATATCTGCTATTGTCTGATGTGATCCCTTTTTATCTTTCAGCGTGAACGTGGAGGAGGGCCGAGGACTCGCGGAGGCCATGCTCTGCCTGCTGCTCCAGTCGCACCACCAGCACGGACTTCTGTTTCCACTTCTATTGTTGCTACTTCTTCTAGAGTCGGGACTTCCAGCGCGACGTAGACTGGTACTGGCACAGAGGAGGGAACGGGGTCGATGGGGTCATCTGATGAGTTATCTCAGGGAGGCTACGTCGTCGGGAGGAAGAGGACCGGGTGGGAGTGACTGACTTACTGTTGTTCTACTGCTGATGATCTCCTTTTCTTTCTTCTTACTGTACATAGAGGCCTGCGTGCCTATTCTTGTTTGGGCATACATGCCCATTTTATACATTCTATCTTGTCGCACCACATGATATACTGCTCCGACTCACTGCATAGATACATTGATTTTGATGCTCACTGATTCACTACTCTGATATACACTGATATACTATTCTTGACACACTGCACAGATACTATGGATAGGGCATGCATGCCTTTGGTTCTTCTTTTGGCCTGCGTGCCACAACACACATACACACATTACTTTACTTATGATGGGTTGGGCCTTCATGCCCTTTGGTTCACACTTTTGATTATCATGGATGCCTTATTATTATTATATTATGAAAATCCTTTTTTAGTGCTTAGACTCCTATCTTGTGGTCGTGGGTTTTAGATATAGCGGCCTGAACTTTTATGGAGAAAAGTTTATGGTCTGGACATTGGAATTATCAGGGTTATATACTAAAAATTATGAATTTTTTGGTTTTAGTATTTAATTTTATTTATTAATAAAATTATTTTTTTCATTTTTTATGAGAATCTTAATGAGCAATGTATGCATTTTATTATTTATTTAATGTCGTGCATGAATGTCTTTTATTCTACATAGTATTTAATCCAGTGTATAGAGTTCGGTTTGCGCACAGAAGACCAAATTAAAGGTTTTTGTGAAATATAAGTCATTAGTTCACAGTTTTGATGGAATTGGACAAATTATTGGTACGACTGTAGTATAGAGTTTTAGTAGACCTGTCTTGGTAACGGGGAACATATAATAATGTCACCTATTGTTCTGACTCGTTGTACTAGTACATTTTGTGTGTATTAAACAAAAGCATGTTGAAATAATTAATTTTATACTGACTATATAAATTAATTTACACCCCAAGGTTATTATGAGTGCTTATACTCTTAATACCGAAATAATTAATTATTTATGTATATTTAATATTCGTTATTTTGATTCGTTAAAGGGTGCAATCTTTTACGGGTCTATAATCCCGATGAGTTGGATAACGATATTAATTATATGGTCAACATTAATTATTGACGGAATTCACGTCTCGAATAATCGAGATTGATCATACCCCTTTAAGGAAGCTTATAAGTTTTGACCGAACCAAACCTTACAGGTGGATTTAATTATTCAGTAGTCAAATAAGTTAAGCGGAAGGGCTTAAGAATTTTTTGAACAAGCCGATTAAATATAATTGTCAGTAATTTAATTTAATCGGTTGATAGCTATAATCTTAATGTGGAGAGAATAAATAAGCATTTAATAATAGGAGCTCGAATATTCGATTTTGAGCATATGGCTGGGAGTGCAATTATAATTCTTTAGTGGAATGAATTATAATTAATATTTTTATGAAATTGCTTCTAGGTTAATATGGGTTTTCATAACTACATTGGGAGCCCAAGTCATATTTACTCCATAGGTCCCTACTATAGCCTATTTATATGCTGTTATACAACCCTAGCTATAGACACATGTCATATATGACTAGAGTTTCCACGTATTCTCTTGGTGGCTAGAGAGGGTTGTGAAGAACACGTTCAAGATAGCCCACACTACAGACGCATTCTAGCTTTTGGGAATACAATAGAAGGCTTAGATTTTGAGCTTCAACTTGAAGTTTACAACCGTGAAAGCTTCTAGACTAAAAGTTGTTGCAGCAACAAAAATTAATCCTACCAGATTTCGAAAGATATAATTCTAATCTAGCTTTGGTAGTATATACCGAATTTGGTTTTCATCGTTTGACATCAAAATGTTTTGTTCTGGAGCCAATTTTGGCATTTGCCTGTCTAGTTTTTTATTTTTTATTTAGCTTAAATCATGTTCATAATCAATGGATCTTGGCAATTAGCCTCCAACACCAAGTTGATTAGAGTGGAGAACGTGTTGCCATCCAAATTTATGATGATTACAGTACTACCGGTCATAATAATCTTGATCAGAAACGGCCCGGACCAATTCAGCTTGAACTTACCCCTCGGATTAAAAACAGGAGCCCTGATTTCCTTACGTACCAAGTCACCCTCTCTTAGATCCCGAGTCTTGACCTTCTTGTTGAATGCTCTGGCTATCCTTCTTTGATACCCTTATATGTAAAACAAAGCCTGCAGTCTTCTTTCATTAAACAAAAGCAGCTCTTCCATCCGATTCCTCTATTATTCTGCCTCTGGGATGTTGGCCTCGGCTACTACCCTTTGCGAAGAAATTTTCACTTCAATGGGAAGCACAGCTTCCATCCCATACAGTAATGAGTAAGGTGTGATTCTTGTTGAAGCTCTAATAGACGTTCTATTCCCCATAGTGCAAATGGTAAATGCTCTAGCCAATCTTTGTGTGAGCTGATCATCTTTTTTAAAATCTTCTTTACGTTCTTGTTTGCTGGTTCGATTGCCCCATTGGTTTATAGTCGGCATGGTGATGACTTATGGGCCACTATCAGATATTCTTTAAAAAGATCCAAGACCCCACCTTGAAAATGCCAACCGTTGTCTGAGATAAACTCATGGGAAACCCCGTATTAGCAAATGATATTCTGCTTGATGAACTTGGCAACGTGAGAAGCTTTCAGCACTGAGTAAGAGGTGGCTTCTACCCACTTAGTAAAATAGTCAATGGCCATCAAAATGAACTCATGACCATTCGAAACCTTTGGTGTTATTATGCAAATCACATCAATGCCCCATATTGAAAACGGCCATGGCAACGTCAAGCTATACAACTGAGATAGGGGAATGTGCATAAGGTTCGCATGGATCAGACACTTATGGCATCTCCGTACAAACTGTATACAATTCGTCTCCATTGTTATCCAAAAATACCCTTGTCACAAGATCTTCTTGGCTAACATATTTCAACTCATGTGAAGCCTACAAACTCCAGCATGTATCTCTTTCATCAATTCTCGACCTTCTTCACTACTGACACATAGCTTGTTGACCCTAGATTGCCCATGTTTGTATATCTTTCCTTCGCAAATGATAAACTGTGCAAATAATCTCCCTATTGCTCTTTTGTCCTTTTTGCTAGCAAACTTAGGGTATTCTCTTTTCTCCACAAAGTTCTGAATGTTAAAGTACTAAGGGAACTCATCGGTGCTTTCTTCAATTGCTGCTATCATCTCATATGCTGGTTTTATCTTCTGCTTAATTATCAGTGGTCTCATCCTAACTCCAGATGGTATGTCGGTCATTGACGCTAGGGTAGCCGGAGCATCACCAAGCATGTTCTGTAGTCTCAAGACATGGGTGAAAACTACTAATTCGAAGTAGGGGATCAACTTATCGAGTTCTTGATGGTAGAGAATCAGCGTTACATCTTTGACCTTCCATTCTCCTCTTGCATGTGAGACCACTAATGCTTAATCTCTGATGACTTCCAGTTTCTTTGCCCCTAGTTGTAGAGCCGCCTCTAACCCGGCTAAGCACACTTCATACTCAGCTTAGTTGTTAGTAACTTCAAAGTTGAGTTTCAAAGACAGGGAAACATGCCACTCGTCAGGAGTGACAAGGAAAACTCTTATTCCATAGCCATACTGATTAGATGCACCATCAAAATATAAAACCCATTTGTCGTCTTTGACTCCCATGAGCTGCTCATCGGGAAACTAGAACTCGATGTTTTCGTCTCCTTTGATTGGTTGGTCTGTTAGAAGCTCTGCTACTGCTCTTCCGTTTACAGATTTCCTGGTGACATACTTGAGATCAAATTCTGACAGCAATAACAACCATCGGGCCAGTCTTCCTGTTAGTGTCGAATTTTCAAACAAATACTTTAACGAATCCATCCAGGAGATTACTTTCACTGTGAAAGACAGCATATAATGCCTTAGTTTTCTGAAGGCCCAAACCAAAGCCCAACATGTCTTCTCTAACCCAGCATATCTCGCATCTATATATGCCGAACTCTAAGGATCAGAAGGTCATTATTAACTCCAATGCCCAATTCTTTGAAGAGGATTATATTATGGATCACAGGCCCAAAAGTAAAATTGTTCTAGAAGATTTGAGAGAAAATACCAGTAGAATGGAAGAGGAACTATAAGTCACTAATATCCCATTATCTCGTCATAGTGGGAGGATTAGCGGGACAGGTGCAGATCCCAAACCAGATTAGGTTACTTCCATTAACATGCCAGACGAGCATGTGGGTAAGGGTGCACAGGGTTCAGATTCTGCACAGCGCGTTACTGCTAGTACACAAACGCAGGTAGTACCTCGTTATAGTGGGAGGGTTGTTCATCAACCCGATCAGTATATGTTCTTGGGAGAGTCTTTTAACAAGATCCCAACATAATTGGATACCGAACCCTGTAACTACAATGAAGCACTCCAGGACAAAGATACAGATCTTTGGCAAAAGGCTATGAATTCAGAGATGGAATCTATGTATTTTAATTAGGTCTGGGAACTTGTAGAATCACCTGAAGGGATAAAATCTATAGGGTGCAAATGAATCTACAAGAGGAAGAGAGGAGCAAATAGGAAGGTAGAAACCTTCAAAGTTAGGCTTATTGCAAAAGGGTTCACTTAGAAAGAATGGATCGATTATGAGAAAACCTTTTCGCCGGTAGTCATGCTTAAGTCTTTTCGGATTCTCTCATCCATGGCAGTTCATTTCGATTACGAAATTTGGCAAATGGATGTCAAGAAAGCTTTTCTTAATGGAAGTATTGACGAGTGTATCTACATGGTACATCTATACGATTTCATAGTAAACGGCCTGGAGCACATGTTGTGCAAATTTAAGAGATCCATTTATACACATGTTGTGCAAACTTAAGAGATCCACATGCTATACACACGATTTCTTGTGTGTACAAGTAGCATGACGGAAGCGTGGTGGTCTTTCTAGTACTTTATGTAAATGATATTTTGCTCATCGAAAACGATGTGGGAGTGTTATCTTCGATAAAAGTATGTTATCTAGGCAGTTCAATCTAAAGAACTTGGGAGAAGTTAGTCACATCCTTGAGATCAAGCTTTTATGAGATTGAAAGTAAAGGATGTTGGACTTTTCACAAGCAAAGTATATTGATAACATCCTTGCTCATTTTAGCATACATGATTTCAAGAAAGGGTTTCTCCCTTTCAGGTATAAAATCACTCCATCCAGGGATTAGTATCCTAAGACACCTTATGAGATAAAGAAGATGAAGGCGGTTCCTTATGCTTCAATAGTAGGAAGCCTAATGTATGCTATGCTTTGTACCAGACCCAACATCTACTTTGTTGTTGGCATGGTTAGCAGATATCAGTCTAATCTAGAGCAGGAGGATTGTACTATAGTAAAGATTATAATCAAGTACCTGAAAAAGACTAGGGATTAGATGTTGGTTTACTAGGAAGACAGTCTAGTACCTTTGGAATACACAGACTCGAACTTCCAGTCAGACAAAGATTCCCGTAAGTCTACCTCAGGATATGTGTTTACCTTGGGAGGTGGAGCTATAAGTTGGAGGAGTATCAAGCAGCCCTACATTGTTGATTCCACCATAGAGGCTGAGTAGTTGGCAACTTTTGAAGCAGCCAAGGAGGCCATTTAGCTTTGGAACTTCTTGTTGGATTTAGATGTGGTGCCTTCAGTTCAATCGACTATTGCGCTTTATTGTGATAATAATGGAGCAGTTGCAAACTCGAAAGAGCCAGAAGTCCACAAGAAAGGAAAACACATTGAGCGTAAGTATCACCTGATACGAGAAATTGTATAGAGGGGTGATGTTGCTGTGACCATGATTGCATCAGGAAACAACCTTGCAGATCCTCTTACAAAGAGCCTACCGACTTAAACTTTTGATAGTCATGTAGAGGGTATGGGAGTCAGATGTATGGCAGTATGATTTTGAGTATAAGTGGGAGATTGTCAGAATTGTATACTAAAAATTATAAATTTTATTTGGTTTTAGTATTTAATTTTATTTTTAATAAAATTATTTTTCTATTTTATGATAATCATAATGTTCAATGAATGCAATATCATTTCTTTAATGTTATGCATGGTTATCCTTTATTCTGTACAGCGTTTAATATGGTGTGTAGAGTACAGCTTGCACACAGAAGACCGAATTATAGATTCTTGCAGAATATAAGTTTGTGTTCACAGTTTAGATGAAATTAGACAAACCATCGGTACAACTGTAGCACAGAGTCTTAGTAGGCCTGTCTTGGTTGTAGGGAACAGATAATAGCGTCACCTATTGTTCCAACTCTCTGTGCTAGTACACTTTATGTGTATTGAAAAGGACCATATTGAGATAATTAATTTTATACTGACTACTTAAATTAATTCACACCTCAAATTTATTATGAGTGCTTATGCTCTTAGTCCTGAAATAATTATTATTTACATATATTTAATATTTGTTATTTTAATTCATTAGAGGATTCGATCTTTTATGGGTCAATAGTCTCGGTAAGTTCGATAGAGGTATTAATTTTATTGTGAATATTAATTATTGACGGAATTCACGTCCCAATTGTTCGGATTGACAATACCCCCTTAAGAAAACTTATAAGTTTTGACCGGACCATGCCCTGCAGGTGAATTTAATTATCCGACCGATAAATAATTTAAGTGAAAGGGCTAAAAGAATTTTAAGAAGCCGATTAAATTAAATTATCAGTAATTAAATTTAATTAGCGGGTATCGAGAATCTTAACATGAAGAGATGAGTTAAGCATTTAATAATAAGAGCTTGAATAATCAGTTTTAAGAATATGACTGGGAGTTCAATTATGATTCTTTAGTAGTATGAATTGTAATTTATGTTTTTATGAAATTATCTCAGGGATAGGTGAATTTTCATAATTACATTAGAAGCCTAAGTCATATTTACTCCACATGTCCCTACTGTAATCCTATATATATGCGGTTATGTTAAACATAAATAAGTAAGTCATCTTTCAAGACTAGGGTTTCCACGTATTCCCTATTATGATTAGTTTAGCAGGTTTAGGTTCACGAAGGATCGTAGCCCACTCTATGTTCGTGACTCACATCGAAAAATACAGTAGAAGGCTTGATTGGGGCTTCAACTCGAAGGATTCACATTCGTGGCTATTGCAATAATCGAAATCAATTTACCAGATTTCAAAAAGTATAATCCCGAATCAAACTTTGGGAGTACAGGTTTTATTTTGATCGTTCGACATCAAAAAATTTAAATTTGGAGCCTGTTTCGTCGATTGCCTGTCCAATAATTTTTTATCGAAAAATCGTATTCAAATCAATTATCTTAGTAGTTTTCCTCCTATATTATTTACATGTCTAGTAATTATTTCGATATTAAGAGAAAAAACACTCATAATAACCATAGAGTGTAAAATAAATTATATAATTAGTATAAAATTAATTACCGCAACGCGGTCCTATTTAATACACACAAAGTGTACTAGCACAATGAGTCCGAACAATTGTCAAAATAATTACTGTTCCCCGTAATAAAGATAAATCTATTAAAATATTGTGCTACAGCCGTACCGATGGTGTGTCTAATTTTATCTATGATTTTGAACTATAAACTTAAATTCAACAAGAACCGATAATCTGGTCTTATGTGTGTATGCCAAACTCTACACTCTAAATTAAATACTATATAAAATAAAAGACACCCATGCACGATATTAAATAAATAATGAAACACATACATTACTCATTAAGATTCTCATAAAATTAAAAAAATTAATTTTATTAAAAAATAAAATTAAATACTAAAATTCAAAACCATGGTTTAAGTATACAACCCTCACAATCTCCCATTTATATTCAAAATTATGCTGCTATACATCTGACTCTCATGCCCTCTACATGACTGTCAAAAATCTTAGCTAGTAAGCTATTTGTAAAAGGATCTGCAAGGTTGTCTGCTATTGCAATTTTAATCACAGCTACGTTGTGAGACCCTGTACCGTTTCATCTTTGATATATGTATATGTTAGGTGTTTTGACATATTTTTAGCTTTTTTTGCTTTTATATGAGTTTTGATGCATGTTTTGGTTATTTTATGTATGCGGGGTTGGTCCCGGGGACCGCAGGGAGTTACGGTGCGAATTTTGAAAACTTAACTCCTAAGTTTCCTCCATTTTCTCTCTGCCTTCTCTCTAACTTCTCGGGGGCCCGAGGCTTGGTTTTTGACGGACCAACAGCCGATTCTTGCTATTGGCTTCATAGTCTACACATCCATCTGGGCAGAATTTAATTTTGACGAAGCTCGAATTTGCACGTAGATCGAGGTGTCGTGTTTTTGACCTAACGAGGAAGGATCTCAGATTCTACTACTGTATAAGGGTACTATATGTAATCTTATGCTGTTTCACCGTTTAAAACACATGAAATGTGATTTTATGGTCTAGATCCAGTTTTGGGTTAAAACTATTTTTCGGTGTTTTCGGTGGATGGACGTGTGTTTTGAGGGTTTACTTTTGAGGTTTTGCCACGAGGCTTGGGTGTGTTGATGTTGGTGGATGTTTAGGGGCTTGATTTGAGGTTTGGAAGAAAAAACATGCAAAAATCGTAGCTCAAAATACTTTCTGGGTGAGTTCAGTCGACTGAACTCATGAGTTTAGTCGACTAGATCGTCATGCTATGAGTTCAGTCGACTGGACTTGGGAGGTCAGTCAACTGAAATTGTTTCTATTTGGGTCCTTCTTTTCCAGTGAGCATTTCACTCGACTGGGGGCTTGGGCCAGTCGACTGAATTCCTGTGTGAGTGCTTGGTGTTGGTTTTGATGGTTCGGGTGGTTTCTTTGGGCAAAAGATGGTTTGCAAAAGAAGGGTTTTATGAAAACCTTTGGGAGAAACGTGTTTACTGGAGGTTTTGAGCTAACCCTTGGGGTTGAGTCTCACTTTCTAAAATGTTTGCATGAAAATATGTTTTGTTTTACATATTTGGTTTGATCTCCATGTTCATGGATTGGATCTCTTACTTATACATGCGTTGTATAACTTCTTTTCGGGAAAATATTTTGAAATGTTTGGTTGATCTCCATTTTGATGGATGGATTTATATACATGTATAATGTATGATTGCGAAAAGGTTTTGTAGTTGATGCTACAATTCGATTTTTAGAAGATTAACTAGATGTACTGGGATGATGGGTATTTGGCACGAGTTGCCCTCGGTGAAAGTCCGAAAACGTGCGTAGTGTTGGTACCTTTGTTATCCTTTTGGGTTGTTCCCATAAAGAATGTCGATTTGGGTGCTTTTATCCCTCGGGTTGTCGGGCCCATAAAGTCAGCATTTATGTCGTGGTGCTCCGTATAGAACTTGTCATTACCTAGCAGGTCTTAAATGATTCAGGACTAGGTAATAGGCAGGAGTCTATAGTTGTTACCTCTATCCCCTTGTGATGGAGTCGGTACATAAGATCATATTCTTCTTCTTTTCCATGACGGTACATTCAGTAAGGGAACAATATTTTTTATTACTGTTTTTCCTTTACTATGGTTGGTTATTTGCAATATTTGTATCGCATGGTTTGAAAGATGAAAACAGGGTTTTATGCTAACAAAACCGTTTTAGGAGACTTGTGTAGTCTGAAGGAAAAACTTGGGGTTTGTGAAAAACGTTTTTGGGTTGTGGTTGAGTTTAGCTCCCACTCACATGGTTGCATATTTTCCTGCCTTATAGCTTATTATCTATTTCTGTTGGGCTTCGGCTCACGGGTGGAAATTTTTTGTAAAACCATTTGTAGGTGTTGATGTGGATGAGGAGTAGCTTGGGTGGTGCCCACGGTGGCGGAAGACTTTTATAGTTTTCCTTTTTTTGGTTTGCCTATTCCTGAAGGCAAGTTTTGTACGCCGTAAGGCGATCTATTGTATGCATGTTAGAACTGTATGTCTTTTATATATGAGAGTTTTTGGGTATTCTATTGGTTTCAATATGCATATTTCAATGTATGAAAACCTATATTTTCATATAAAATGGATGTTTGGTGAATTTTCACTTGACCCCAGGTTTTGGGGCGTGACAACTTGGTATCAGAGCTCTGGGTTCGAATACCTAAGAGCCATAGGAAAAGGGGTTTAACACCTGGTGAGATTGATTGTGTATGCTTGCTTGCATGTGTTTAAACGTTGGTTTATAACATGTTAATAGCTTTCTGAGCATGATAGTTGTGTATATGTGGGTATGGAGGTTGAATCTCAGGATTGGTGAGTCTTGCCTTCGGGCGTTTGGTTTAACATGTTTAGAAGCCAAGTTAGAAGCGCATTTGGCCGACGTGTATTCTAGCAAGGAATCTGAATACGTTATCCAAATTGACGAGTCCGTCTTGTTAGTTCTCATCGGAATGTGAAACGTGTTTAAATAATCTTATGTGGCTATGTGATAGCATGATTATGTGTTTATGTTACATGGTAGCATATTGTAGGAAAGCTTATCCAGTTTATATTGCTTCCTATAGAATTATGTCCACGCGGGGAGTGCAGGGACGGGGTCATGGCCGAGTCCGTGGCTAAGGACGTGGCTGAGGACGTGCCTATGCTCAAGTTCCGGAGGAAGGGAACATTCCTGCCCCACAGAAACAAGTGGGTGGTACTGATGCTAGTGGCGCTGATGTCGTCCAGGAGATGTTGGCCACTATGAGAGCTATGACCGAAGAAACCAGGGCTAATGTACGGGTTCCTGAACCAAGGGCTTCTGAAGCTATGCGGGAGTTTCGCCGGTTGGATTCTCTGACCTTTTTTGGGGAGCCGAACCTAAAGGTGGCTACTGGGTGGTTGAAAGTAACCACGTCGATATTCGATACTCTGGATATCGAGGAGAATGTTTTAGGCGTAAAGTTGGCGGCATTCCAACTATGGGAAGATGCTAGAGAGTAGTGAAAGTTCGCCAAGACCACTGTGGATGACACGTGGGATGCTTTCATGAGAGTCTTCTTAGAGAAGTATTTCTCGAGATCTTCGAGGGATACTTACCGAGAGAAGTTCCTCTCTCTTGTTTAGGTGAACCTTTCTGTGGTCCAGTATGAGGCCAAGTTTGCGAATCTGTCGTGGTTCGCACCTGAGATGGTATCTACAGAGGAGTTACGTACTCGAAGGTTTGAGAGGGGACTTCGGCCTACTATTAAGGATAAAGTTACAGCTCGGGATGTGGAGGTGTATATCAAGCTAGTGAAAGCTACTATTCGGGAAGAGAACTCGTTGGTAAATAGCCGCAGGATTAGAGAGAGCGGGAGCCAATAGGGTAGTGGAGATGCACAGTTCTAGAGGCGCGGGAAAAAGTGCCAGAGGTCATCTGAACCTAGTTCTCATGTTGCTGGATCGTATCTGCCGCAGTCGTCCGCGCCTACACTTTTAGTGACCTCGACAGGAAGGCCAGAACAAAGAGGGTTGATCTGTGATAGATGCGGACAGCTGGGGCATCGTTCAGTTGAGGGCCAGCAGAAGGGCCAGGCTCAGAGTTTAGCGCCTGTCCAATCACAAGCGAGGGACCCACCTATCTATTTTGGGTGTGGTCAGTCTAGGCATATTCGCAGATCCTGTCCCAGAGAGGGAAATGTTCAGGGCGTATCAGGAGCGTCAGTTGCTTCATCTGTACAGAGACGACAGGCTCTACAACATCCTAGGGCTCAGACGTCTAGGTTTGCAGAAGAGGTGCTTCAGCTCAGTCAGTGAGGCAGCCATCGACTTAGGGTGGGCAGACCAGACTATCACAGGCCAGGGCTTATGTACTTGCTGATCCCAGTGCTTCTAAGGCACCAATTGGACCTGATGCTGCAGCTACTCTAGCCATGATTAGAGGTACTCTTATAGTCTTTAGATCATGGGCCAGTGTTCTCATCGACACAGGAGCATCATATTCTTTTATCTCTTCTGCTTTTGCATCTGCATTGGGGTTACGGTTAGACCCGCTGGATAGAGCTTTGAGTGTAGAGACCCCTGTCAGTGGGAATGTGGTGTTAATTAGAGTTTGCAGATCTTGTGAGTTAGGAGTCACCGGTCGTTGTTTAGAGTTTGATTTTATCATTCTAGACATGACCACGTTTGACGTCATCCTAGGGATGGACTGGCTGACTACCTACCGTGCTTTTATAGATTGTGAGCGACGGAGGGTGTCGATCTGTACGTCGGAGGGTAACTGTTTTTACTTTGTGGGTGATCGGGATGTGGGCTTGATGTCTATGCCCAACGTTGCTCAGCGTCGAGGAGAATTGGGTTCTCTCTTTTCTGCGCTTAGGTTGGATGAACTAGTTGGGGTTCGAGGAGTGTTACCCCCTGTGGTGTGCGACTATCCAGATGTCTTTCCTGACAATCTGTTCGAGTTTCCACCGAGCCGAGATGTGGAGTTCTCTATTGATCTTGTTTTGGGATCTGCCCCTATCTCTATGCCATCGTATCGCTTTGCACCTGCTGAGTTGCAAGAACTCAAGGTACAGTTGCAAGAGTTGCTTGATAAGGAATTTGTACACCAGAGTACATCGCCGTGGGGAGCTCCAGCGCTCTTTGCAAAGAAGAAGAATGGTTCGTTGCGGTTGTGTATGGACTACAGGAAGTTAAACCAGGTGACGGTAAAGAACAAGTATCCGATGCCGATGATTGACAACTTGTTTAATCAGTTGAGGGTGTCCCGTTGCTTTTCGAAGATTGACTTCAGATCAGGGTATCACCAGCTGAGGATTAGGGTTGAGAACATAGTGAAGACCACCTTTCAGACTCGTTATGGTCACTACAAGTTTCTAATTATGCCGTTCGATTTGACGAACGCCCCTGCTACATTTATGGGTCTGATGAACCGTATCTTCCACCCTTATCTAGACAGTTTTGTAGTTGTGTTCGTGGATGACATCCTGGTTTATTCACCCACAAGGAGCATCTGCGCGTTGTTCTACAACTTCTGAGAGAACATCGCTTATATGCAAAGTTCAAGAAGTGGGAGTTTTGGATGACAAAGGTGAGATTTCTTGGACACGTGGTGTCCAAGGATGGAGTATCAATGGACTCGTCGAAGACTGATGCAGTGACGGATTGGCAGTGACCAAAGAACGTTTTCGAGATTCGTAGTTTTCTGGGTCTAGCGGGTTATTATCGGTGGTTTGTGAGAGACTTCTCTAGGCTTACAGCACCGATGACGCGTTTGACGCGGAAGGGAGTCACGTTTGTGTGGAGCGAGTCTTGTGAGTCAGCTTTCCAAGAGCTGAAGAGGAGATTGACCAGTGCACCAGTGCTAATTATTCTTGAGCGGGGTTTGGGTTACACAGTGTACTGTGACCCTTCATATGAGGGTTTGGGTTGCGTTCTGATGTAGGAAGGAAAGGTTGTAGCTTAAGGATCCCGACAGTTGAAGACACATGAGAGGAACTACCCGACACATGATCTGGTGTTGGCAGCCGTGGTCTTTGCCTTGAAGACATGGCGTCACTATCTCTATGGTGAGCGTTTTGAGGTCTTCTCTTATCACAAGAGCCTAAAGTACTTGTTTTCACAGAAAGACTTGAATCTTCACCAACGATGATGGATGGAGTTGTTGGAAGACTATGACTTTGATTTTTAGTACCATCTAGGTAAGGCAAATGTCGTAACTGATACACTCAGTAGGAGGTCTTATGGCTCATTAGCTTCTGTGGCTATACGAGAATGGATTATGCTTGCAGATGTTGGGGAGTTTGATCTGTGTCTCAGGGGACAGAGGGAGGTGCGACCTTGTATTCAGTTGCTTCACAGCCCGCTTCAGTTGCATATGTGTTAGAGGCTCAAAGGACCGATCAGGAGGTTCAGATGATACGGGACCGCATTGCCAGTGGGTCAGACACACTAGGATGGGTGATGGGTTCAGATCAGAGTCTGAGGTTGTCAGGGCGATTGTTTGTGCCGGAGTCGTGTCGTGCTGAGGCGCTACATGAGTTTCATCACTCACGTCTTGCAGTGCATCCGGGGGGCACGAAGTTATATCACGATCTACGCCGTCAGTTCTGGTGGACGGGAATAAAAATGAATGTGATCCGATTCGTTTCTCGATACTTTACTTGTCAGCAAGTAAAGGTAGAACACCAGAGACCGGCAGGATTGTTGCAGCCGTTGCCTGTATCTAAGTGGATGTGGGAGAACGTCACTATGGATTTTGTATTAGGACGATTAGGGTTGGTATACTAAAAACTATATTTTTGGTATTTAATTTTATTTTTAATAAAATTAGTTTTCCATTTTATGAGAATCTTTATGAGCAATATATGTATATCATTTA
>JAUMHN010259200.1:0-19550 GCA_032360265.1 Heliamphora ciliata | reverse complement strand
ACCAATCCTGTCGAGGATCTCAAATGGTCCAATGAAGCGAGGTGATAGCTTCCCGCTATGACCAAACCTCATCAAACTTTTACGTGGCGAGACCTTCAAAAGCACATGATCTCCAACTGTAAACTCTAACGGTCATCTCCTCTGATCTGCATAACTCTTCTGACGGCTCTGCGTTGTCAGTAGGCACTGCAAAATCACTGTAACCTTCTCTGTCATCTCCCGTATCATGTCGGGTCCCAAGACTGTGGTCTCTCCCACATCTGTCCAACACACTGGTGATCTACACGGTCTACCATACAAAACCTCATACGGTGCCATCCCAATACTGGATTGATAGCTATTTTTGTATGCAAACTCTGCCAATGATAAATAATCCTCCCACGAAACTCTGAAATCAAGGACACAAGCCCTCAGCATATCCTCTAAAATCTGTATAGTCCTCTTAGACTGGCCATCCGTCTGGGGGTGAAAAGCAGTACTGAACATCAAATTTATCCCCAAGGCCTTCTACAGACTCTACCAAAAGCGTGAAGCGAAGTGCGGGTCTCTGTCAGAAACAATGGACACTGGCACTCCATGCAATAGGACTATCTCTCTGACATACAAGCCACTCAGTCGTTCCACCGAATCCCTCACTCGGATGGGGAGAAAGTGTGCAGACTTCGTCAACTTATCAACTACAACCCATACGGCGTCGTGTCCCCTCGGTAATCGAGGAAGTCCTGACACAAAGTCCATCGTGACATGCTCCCACTTCCACTCTGATATAGGCAACGACTGTAGCAATCCTGCCGCCTCTGGGGTTCTGCCTTTACCTTTTGATAGGTAAGGTACCGAGCAACAAACTGGATCATATCTCTCTTCATACCCGTCCAACAGAACTGACGACGTAGGTCGTGATACATCTTCGTGCCTCCTGGATGCACGGTAAGACGAGAATGATGACACTCACGTAGTAGATCAGCTCGGCATGACTCTGGCACAAGCAACCTCCCAGCCAACCTCAAACTCTGATCAGAACCCACAATCCAGCTTGTTATATCCTCTCCACTAGCAATACGATCTCGTATCATCTGAGCCTCCTGGTCTGTCTGTTGGGGCTCTAACACACGTGCTATCAATGCTGGTCACAAAACTACAAAGAACAAGGTAGCACCTGTCGCGGTCTCTCTGAGGCAAAGATTAAACTCCCCAATCTCTCCAAGCATGCCCCACTTCCGTATAGCCACAGAAGCTAACGATCCATGAGACCTCCTGCTGAGAGCATCAACCACCACATTGGCTTTGCCAGGATGACACTGTAAATTAAAATCATAATCCTCTAACAACTCCATCCATCGTCACTGGCATAAGTTCAGGTCCTTCTGCGAAAATAAGTATTTCAAACTCTTGTGATTGGAGAATACCTCGAAGTGCTCACCATACAAATAGTGACACCATGTGTTTAAAACGAAGACCACGGCTGCTAACTCCAAGTCATGTGTAGGATAGTTCCTCTCACGCGTCTTTAACTGCCGAGAACCATAGGCTACAACCTTACCTCCCTGCATCAAAATATATCCAAGGCCATCATGTGAAGTATCATAGTACACAGCATAACCCAAGCCTCACTCTGGGATAATCAACACTGGCGTGCTAGTCAATCTCATCTTCAGCTCTTGGAATGCTGGCTCGCAAGACTCACTCCAATCAAATATAACTCCCTTTCACGTTAGACGCGCCATTGGCGCAGCAAGTCTAGCAAAGTCCTTCACAAACCGTCGATAGTAGCCTGCTAAACCCAAAAAAGTACAGATCTCAAAGACGGTCTTCGGTCACTCCCAATCGGTCACAGCATCAGTCTTTGACGAATCCACAACTACTCTGTCTATCGACACTACGTGTCCCAAGATTCTCACCTCCGACATCGAGAACTCACACTTCTCGAACTTCGTATACAAGCGATGTTCTCTCAGAAGCTGCAGAACGATACGCAAGTGATCCTCGTGTGCCTCTTTAGTGGGTGAATATATCAGAATATCATCCAAAAACACCACTACAAAACTGTCCAGATAAGGATGGAAGATCCGATTCATCAAACCCATGAAAGTAGCAGGCGCGCTCGTTAGACTGAACAGCATAACCAGAAACTCGCAGTGACCATAGCAAGTCCGAAAAGTAGTCTTCGCTATGCCCTCGTCTCTAATCCTCAACTGATGATATCCTGATCTCAAGTCAATCTTCGAGAAGCAACTCGAACCCTTCAGCTGATCAAACAAGTCGTCTATCCTCGGCATCAGATACTTATTCTTCACTGTTACCTGATTCAGCTTTCGATAATCTATACAAAAATGCAAAGATCCATCCTTCTTCTTAGCAAAAAGAGCAGGAGCTCCCCATAGCGAGGTACTTGGGTGTATAAACCCCCTGTTTAGCAACTCCTGCAGCTGTTCCTTGAGTTCACGCAACTCAGCAGGCGCAAAACGATAGGACGGCATAGATATGGGAGCAGCTTTGGGGACTAGATCAATAAAGAACTCTACCTCACGGCTCGGTGGCAACTCAAACAGATCATTAGGAAAGACATCCGGATAGTTACACACCACCGGAGGTAATTCTCCTCGAACCCTAACCTCCTCATCTAACATGAGAGCTGTGAAGAGGAAACCCAGGTTACCCTAGTTCCACACAGCACTGGGCAAAGACATCAAACCCTCATCCTGGTCTCCCATAAAATAGAAATAATCTCCAGTCGGTGTGCAAATCGTTACCCTCCGTCGATCGTAATCGATAAAGGCACGATAGGTGATCAACCAATCCATCTCTAGGATGACATTGAACGCAATCATGTCTAGAATGATAAGGTCAAATTCTAAACAACGACTGGCAACCTCCAATACACAGGATCTACAGACAAGACTTAATGTCACACTCCCACTGACTGGAGTCTCTACACTCAAGGTACTACCCAACCAGTCCATTTGCAACCCCAATGCAGATGCGAAAGAAGAAGATATAAACGAATGTGATGCTCCAGTGTCGATAAGGACACTAGTCCATGATCTGAAGACTAGAAGAGTACCTCTGATCATGGAGGTGGTAGCAGTAGCATCGGGCCCGACCGGTGCTCTAGAAGAATTGGGATCTGTAAGAACATACGCTTTGGCCGGTCTAATATGGCTCTAAACTGTAGACTATTGACCCGACTGTGCTGAAGCTCCTCCCTCCACAAAACGGGACGTTTGAGCTCTAGGTTGTGAATACATCTGTCTCCCCTGGCCTGATGGAACAGCTAGTGCTCTCGCTATGCTCTGAATGCTCCCTCCTCTAGGGCAGTCCCTCCGGATGTGCCCAGACTGGCCACACACAAAACATACCACAGGTTCCCTCTTCCGCGTCTGTGACCGCGACTATGCCTGAACAGGCGCTAGACTCTGGCACTCTGCCGCACGATGCCCTGGTCATTTGCATCTATAACAAACAAGCTCTCTCTGATCAGATCATCCCGTTGAGGCTACGGGAGGTGTAGATGCAGTAGACTGTGGCTGATACGACCCCACTGGATAGGAACTCAGACCAGATGCCCGTCGATGCTTATTCTCCCTGCGCCTCTGATCTTGTGAGCGTCCCCCACCTTGCTGTCCCTAACTATCTCTTTCTCTGCATGTCTCATTTAGAGTGTCTTCCACCTTCATGGCGGTCTCCACTAACTCTGTAAAAACTTGGATCCTGAGTGCTACCACTCTGTCTCGAATAGCGGGCCTCAAACCCCTCTCGAACCGCTTTATACAGAACTCATTAGTAAGCACGATCTCCTGTGCAAATCTGGATAGGCTAGTAAGCTCAGCCTCATACTCCACAACAGTCATCGTCCCCTGAGTCAGGAACAGGAAGTCCTCTCTATAGCGATCCCTCAACGTCATTGGAAAGTATTTCTCTAGAAATACCTTCGTGAATGCCTCCCAAGTGCTCGCAATTATAGTCATGGCGAACTTCCACCACATATGCACACTTCCCCTCAGCTGGAAAGCAGTAAATGAAACTCATAGATCATCCTCCTCTATCTGAAGAGTATCAAGGATCCTGGTAACTAGCTCTAGCCATTCTGTGGCAACCGTGGGGTTAGGATCCCCAGAAAAGGTAGGAGGGTCCAGACGGTGAAACTCACGCATCGCGACCGTTGCCCTCCGTTCAGGTATGGTCTCTCTCCCCCTAGAGGCCTCAGCCAATTGCCGGTTGGAGCCGACCATCTCATCCAACAGATCTCCATTAGCTGGTCCTTGGGGTGCATTAGCATCCCCAATATCTGGGACTGGAACGTCCCTTCGGCTAGAACCACGGCCACGGTCTCGACCTCGGCCTCGTCCTCTCCGCGTGGACATAACTCTATACGAAAGCAACGTAACAGGATAAGCATCCATACTTAGGTTATTGCTAATGTAAAAGACAGATCACCTATAAGCATGCTAACACATAGCCACTTAATATCATGTCATCACATCTCACATACCGAAGAGAACCAACAATAAGGACTCGTCCATATGGATAACCCACTTAGATTCCTTGCTAGAAATCACGTCCGCGAAATGCGTCTCTAACATGGCTCCCAAGTTTGTTAATCCAAATGCCCGAAGGCAAGACTAATCAATCCTAAGGTTCAACCTCCATACCCACGTGTACACAATCATCATGCTGAATAGGCTATCATGCTTATGTTAGGAAAACGCTATAACACATGCAATCAAGCACACGTACATCCTCACAAGGTGATGTACCCTCTTTTCCATGGCACATAGGTATTCAAACCCAGAGCTCTGATACCAAGTTGTCACGCCCCAACATCAGGGTCACGCGAAAGCCCACTAAAAGATAGTTTGAGAAAATAAGATTTGCAGTTGGGAAAACCCACAACTCAAAAATATACATCATTTGGATAAAATCCCCACGGTTTAACTCTCATAAACTGAAAACATACATCTCATACATGAATAAGCATAACGCACAAAGGCGTACAAAATCAGCAATTACAGGCGTCACATGTAAAAGTATATATATAAACAAAAGGAAAAACTATAGCAAGTCCTCCATCACCTCTGCAATTAGGTCAACTCCATATGCTCACCTGAAAAGGTTTTACAGCAAAATTCCACACCGTGAGCCGAAGCCCAATAGGAAAAGACAACAAAACTGTAAAGCAGGCTATGCAATTATAAGTATACAGGCTCAACCACCAAAGCCAAAAAGGTTTTCCATCTAAAAACCATAATTTTTCATCCTTCAAACTATGCATATCATCCAAACAGATATCATGCCACAGTTAAGGAAAAGCAATAATAAAATAGTAGTCTCCACTCAGGTCACACAGCTGAGGAGAAAGATGTAAATGAAATCCTATGTACCGACTCTGTCACGCAGACGAAGGTAACAACTATAGACTCCTGCCCATTACCTTAAACCCAAGTCACATAGACTGGCTTGGTAACGACAAGTTCTATACGGAGTTACAACAACAACGCCATTAATAAAGGCAACTGACTCAATTTACGGGCATAAAACCCGAGGGTCCAGAACACCCACACATCGCCATCCACGGAGGCAATCGACTCAATTTACAGGGATTAACCCGAAGGTACAGAGCACCTACGCTACGCACATTTTTGGACTTTCACCGAGGAGCATTATAGGCCCACATACAACCACACACACTATGTCACGGTACATCTATGGATAGTATTTAAAAACCCACAAAGAAGTTATACAACGCATGTATAAAATGATCTAATCCATCAACCATGGAGATCAACAACCATTTTCGGCAAAACATTTAAAAGGTGAGACTCAACCCCGAGAGTTAGCTCCAAACCTCCAAAAATACATTTTTCACCATTTTCACAAAACAGCTCATTTTCAAACCTTCTTTTAGAAACTATGGATATAAACATACCCATATCATGAAATAAATTGAGAAAGCCGTAAAAACCCACTTTTTCCCAAAAACCAAGGTTTAAACATGAAAATAACATTTGATGTATTTTTTACTCGGTGAAAACACGTATAATTACACAAATCACCCTTATACAGCTGTAGAGTCTAGAATCTTATCTTGAAGAGTCAAAAACTTGACGTCTCAAAACTGAACGGCGTCAGTACGGGAATTTTTCCGGATGGATGCGAAGCCCTCAGCCCCGATAGCAAGGATCCACAAGGGATCGGACACAAAACCAAGCCCCGGGCCCTCAAAGTTAGAGAGAAGGCAGAGAAAAGGGGGTTTCTTAGCCTGGAAGAAAGGTTTTATCTCAAAAGCTCCGCCACTGCCATATTTATAGAAAACTAAAAATTACACTGCCTAGTCGACCGAACCCCTGAGTTCGATCGATCGAACCCAAAAAACTCAGTTCAGTCGACTGAACAGAGGGTTTTTCGACGTTTCAAAGGCAAAAACAAGTTTCTAAGGTCCAAACAAGCCTCTACCAAATTTCAAAAAGCGTGAAACACTTTTATACATGCTGTTCTACAACTGTAAAGCATAAACCATGCATCGATGCTATTCATATACTAAAGAAAACACAACAAATATATAAATAATCTAAAAGATATGGGTCAGGGTCTCACATATGTTGATTTCACTGTGAAGTGAGTCAATATATTAAATAGTTGGAGAAGACAAATCAATGACCAATAATACCCAATGGTACCTAAAATGAAATAATTCAAAAGTATTAACTTAATTAAGTCATTAAATACTTTTTAAAGGCATGAAATAATCAGTATAATTAAGAACGTTACCTAACTTTATAAGGAACAAAAATTAGTTGGCCAGTCTTGGCATCTTCAAATATACTTGTAAGTAATGTTGATTTTGATCTTGCACCAGACTTAGTTTTCTCACTAATGGCATATGGGTTAACAAATTGAAGTCTTCTCCTTGAATTGGATGCCTTTAAAACTCGATAGAGATGACTGATAAAAAAGAAAGTAATTGTTATAACGAACATCATAATTACTTAATAAAATGATGTAATTAACTATTTACACCTTATATATAACATTATGCATGTAACTGATAAGTCTTTCATTTCACATATGTACTCCATGTCAACTCTCTGAAGTTGAATCCCAATCTCTGCCCCAAATATGTCCTTGTCTAGTGGGATGTTAATGGCTTCTTTATAATTGAGATGCTCAATGAATGCAGCAAAAGAGTGAATCGACTCCAGATTCTTTTCATGCTCAATAGTTGTCAAAGTTGCCTAAATTTAGATATTTCCAATAATTAACACATAATTCAAACTTAATTTTAAGAAATTCATAACAAAGCACTAAATATAGGAGATTTATATATCTCATTTCTAATTACTCCAAGATTTTTTGAAGCTCCCTTAGTTAGAAATATCCAATAGTTAATACATATAATCCAAACTTAAATATAAGAAATTCGTAATAACGCAGTTAAGATAGGAGATCTGTATACCTCATTCCTATTAACTCCAAGGTTTTTTGAAGCTCCCTACGTTTCAATTATTCAATAGTTAACACATAATCCAAACTCAATTTTAAAAAATTCGTAATAAAGTGGTTAAGATAGGAGTTCTGTATGCCTCATTTTCAATCAATACTAGTTTCTTGGGCCAAGGCAGTTGGTAGCCCAATGTATCTCCTACAATAGTCGTCTCTCCATTAATAGGTATAAGAAGAAGTGCATCTCTTACATTGGTAATTCTATTGACACATGAGCAATGTCATTCGCAACCGGTAAGGTATGCATTACTCCCCTAGCTCCAAGTCCCTCGTATAATGCACCATGAGCAACAATGTTGTTGACGGATCCCACTGCCAATTTGCATGGTTTACTCTACGCCAAAAAGGTAAATTAGATATTGAACATCAAATAAATAATAAAGTAACAATATAAAACATACAACATAAAAGAGGAACAAGTAAGGTCACCTTGCTTACTTTTTGTTTAGGGTTTGTAGCCGGCATATCATCCTTCATTCTCACCACATTTTCTCTTATGATAGGATCATGCTGCGGATTGTCCGTGTTAGTACCTTTAGAGGTGTTTGAATCAACATGTTCAGATTGTGGGGTATGTGGCGTTTGTTGTCTCATTGTATTTAATTGAGCTAGCTTTTGTAACACAAGCGTCTCAAGGGCTTTCTGCTTCTCCTCACAACGTGAATGATTTCCATGCCTAGGAACATGAAAGTAGGTGCTTGGGGTGACAAAAGATCCTACACCCCTTACCCGACCAAAATATTCTGGGGTACCCAATGCTAGAGTTAGAATGTCTGTACTTCCTTCAGTAGATAAAATCCCATCTTCTGCCTGTTTTGTTAGATCATCATACACCACAAATTAATATATCAGAAATATGAACAATATTCAATGTAATCTAAGCCTACTAAGATAAGCGCATATAAATAGTTTAACAATTTTCGCAGCATGTTCCAAAATTGAATCATCATATTCTCCATCTTTATTTTGTCGCGCTTTTTTCCATAGGACGCTTCGATCCAAATCTTTTGTTGATTCTATGGATTTTTTCTGCAAACCAATAAATAAAAATAAAAATGTAAATATAAAAAACTAATTTAACGATAACAAATGAAATTTGGATGACTTTAAGTATAACTAAATTTGTAAATACTATAATATACAAAAATGAAAGAATTTACAAATACTTACATATTCATCTTCAAACACTGTATATCCCTTTTGACTAAGCCTGTGATGATATATATTTTGACTCCGTCTTTATCGATGAACTTGACTTAGTTTCTTCAAAATTATAATATAGAAATTAATTCTACTAGCATGACATTTAATATAGACTACTAAAATAACCAAATTAGTGTTATAAGTACCTTAAAATCCTCTGAAAGTCAAAGTTTTAGGAATGCATCCCAATGTTTTTGTTCAAGGAAATTGTAAACTTTCGACGGCTTTGAAATGTGCTCTAGATCTGACTTGTGATCATGTATGTACTTCAAAAGAGTTTTTTCTTTTGAATGACCTCCATTTCGATGCAATTAAAGATAAAACACTCTTCTTACTTATTGGGTCCACAACGAATGCCAACTAAAGAATGGATTGAACAAAGGTTATGAAATGAAGTAAGGATACAAATAAAGTGTAAAAGTAAGTCATTCGTACCTACACACAATCCCATAATTTGTCTTTCAATTCCTTTGGCACCTTAAACCAATCTTTATGTGCAATTGGAACTATTGTGCGAGCCAAAACTCCTAGATATCTCACGGATTTTTCTTTCGTTTTTCCTATTAGTTGACCCCTTTAGTTATATTCAACAACTTTTCGCAAACAAGCACTCCTATCCTTTAGAAGGTCTAGTAAGGTTGTTGAACCTCTGCCTTTTTGAGTTTTACAATTAGGATCGGATGGTGACAACTATTCATCCTCTTCATTATTGGGAAAATAATGAGAGGAATCTATCATGTATGAAATTGAAGAAAAACTTAGATAATTAACATTCATGATCCAAGTACACAACATTTATGACATTCTTGATTATCAAATGAAAAAAATACAATAAAATACTTCTAGAACTTACAATATCAGAAAACAAACTATGTTTAGATTTTGATAGAACATGGCTGGCACTATAGCAAAAAACTCAATCAAATTTTAGATCATTTGGCAAGCGAGCCCGAAGTCAAAAAACAAATGATGCAATATGGTTAAATAAGATAATCATACCAATGAAGGATATTTGGAACATCAATATGGTTAGGGATAAAGCCAAACTGATACCTTAAAGTACGAAAAAAATAGGTATTAGGTTTGTTACAAGTGAATTACGCCCATGTAATTGTTGTGCAAAGGCATAAAATGTGGTTGGTGCTCTACAGCATGATATGGATGTTTCCATATATTAACCATTTGATTTGTTATCAATTTTGAAGATGCATGTAGAATCTTTGGGCGTGAATCTATGCAGCATCCTACATTTGAAAACCCACTAGGCAAAAATTGAATGTTAAGCAATCATGTAATATAGCACCATGAGCAAAGAGGTTCATCTATATGCTCAAATAGCTATTACATGAAAGAAAATGCAACAGCAGTAGCATTATCATTTTACTTGTATTCATTTACTGAAATGCTGTTTCCTAACCACCCAACATCATGTTCCATACACGATACAACATGGATACCCTTACTTTTACATAACACATCATATCTACCCTTAAGAAGTCTTGTACAATTTTTTCTTCAACTTAACAGGAATTCTGCATTCACACGATGTTTAAGGACTTTACCATTTCATTTATCCTCCTCTAAGTTAATTTCTATGATGGGGAATCTATTAGGTGACGTAATTGCCCATCGGATTCTCTTTGATAAGCATGCCATGTCAAGGCCTTTGCAGTTTGTATTGATTGAAACATCCTTTGAAATCTTGAAATAGGTGAAAAATACCATAAAACTTTGGCAGGTACACCTATTCCTATTTCGGTAGAATTCTTCTTCAACTTCCATCTTGACGCTCCACATGTAGGACATGAAGTCATAACTTTGAACTGCTTTCTATGAAGTATGCAATCATTAGGCCATGCATGGATTTTCTCATATTCCATCCTTAATGCAGCTAATGTCTTGCCTGCCTTATACGTGGATAATGGGATCTCATTATTGACTGGTAGCATATCACCCAACAACTTAAGCATATCTGAAAAACTTGTGTTAGATAACCCACTTCTAGCTTTGAAGTTAAACAATTTTATCAATGCAGATAACTTTGTAAACTTTGTGTAACCAGGATATAATGATTTTTCTGCATCTTCAAGTAATTTTTGAAACTCCTCAGGATTAGTTGTGCAATTATTGTATGCAGTTTCAACCATTTCTATCGTGCCTGTTGCGTCATCAGTTATAGGAAACATGTTATCTTGTTGATGGAATAAATCTCCTGCACTAACATGCAGTGACGCTACATTGGTGGCTACTTCTCCATGCCATATCCATATGCAATAACTTTGATCAATACCACTAATAAAAAGATGATTTCTAATCTAGTCAATATATAGATTGACATCTAAGGTTTCCACATTTTCTACATGGACATCGAATAGATTGAAAATCACTCGCATGTATCATAGCAAAGTTCAAAAATAACTCAACCCCACCCTCATAGTCTTTTGATCTTCTATCTTTGAGCTGTTGGAAGCAAGATTGCCAAAATCTTTGTTTTCGAAAACGATTAACAGAAAAAATTAACTGGACAGAAAAATGCTAAAACGGACTCCAGATAAAACTTTTGATGACAAACGATCAAAATAAAACCCGTGCATCCGAAGTTAATTTAGAAAAATAAAATTTTACCCATCGAATCTTCAACTACGATTTGAATTCGAGTTTAAGCTCCTGTCAGACCTTCTACTGTATTCCCATGTGCAATTCTTAAATGTAGGGTGGGCTACAATCTATCAAGAATGCATACCGACAGAACTTGGATAGCTTTAGTCTTAGAAGACAAGTTATGAAACTGGTTCAACCTACCCGCATATTTATAGGGCTACAGTAGGGACCTGGGAAGTAATTATGAGTAAGACTTTCAGTGGAACACATGAACGTATCAGCAATTTTTGAAATTAAGCAAACCTCATAGCAGTATCTACAATTATGGAAAACTAGCAGCGGTTTCTATAATTTTCATAAAACACCGAATTACAATTCACACCATTAATGAACTATAATTGTACTCTGACCCATAATCTCAAGACCATCTAGCATTGAGCTCCTGTTATTTGCTTACCATTTCTCCCTACGTTAAGATTTTCGATACCCGCCAATTAAATTTAATTATTAACAATCTAATTTAATCGACATTTTGGTATTCTTTATGCCCTTCCGCTTAACTTATTTGACCGCCAGATAATCGAATCCACCTGCATGGTTTGGCCCGGTCAAAACTTATAAGCTTTCTTAAGGGGGTATCATTAATCCCAATCTTTCGGGACGTGGATTCTATCAATAATTAATATTTTTCATATAAAAACACCGCTATCCAACTCACCGAAAATATAAACCCATATAAGATCGCATCATCTAATGAATCAAAACAACGAATATTAAATATATGCAAATCAATAATTATTTCAATATTAAGAAGATAAGAATTATTCATATTAACCTTGTAGTGTGAATTAATTTATATAGTCAGTATAAAATTAATTACCCTAAATGTTCCGTTTAATACACACAAAGTGTACTAGCACGGAGAGTCGAAACAATAAACGATGCTGTTATCTATTCCCCATAAATAAGACAGTCCTACTAAAACTCTGTGCTACAGTCATCCGATGGTATGTCCATTTTCATCTAAATTGTGAACATAAAACTTATATTCAGCAAGAACCTAAAATCTGATCTTATGTGTGCAAGCCGTACTCTACACAACAGATTAAATACTATACAGAATATTGAATATCCATGTATAACATTAAAGAAAGGATATATATACATTGTTCATAAAGATTATCATAAAATAAAAAATTAATTTTATTAAAATAAAATTAAATACTAAAAATACAGTTTTCTATATACCAACTCTAACAATCTTCCACTTATACTCAAAACCATACTGCCATATATTTGACTCTCATGCCCTCTACATGACTATCAAAAGTCTTAGCTAATAAGCTCTTTGTAAAGGATCTGCAAGGTTGTCTCCTGATGTAAGCTCTATGTCAGATTAAAAATCTGAGTTTGTGTACCCCAAACGTACTAGACTGTCTGCTTGGTAAACTAATATATAATCTTTAGTTCTTTTCAGGTACTTGATTATATTATTTTTTTTATCGCAGTCCAATGCTCTTGCCCTAGCTTTGACTGGTATCTACTAACCATGCCAACGGCAAAGGAGACGTCGGGTCTAGTACAAAGCATAGCATACATGAGGCTTCTTACTGCCTAAGCATAAGGAACCACCTTCATCTTCTTTATCTCATCAGGTGTCTTAGGACACTGATCCTTGGATATAGTGATTTCATGTCGAAAGGGAGAAACTCTTTCTTAGAATCTTGCGTGCTAAAATGAGCAAGGGTATCGTTGATATATTTTGTTTGTGATAAGCCCAACACCCTTTGTTTCTGATCTCGCATGAGCTTGATCTTAAGGATGTGACTGGCTTTTCTCAAGTCTTTCATATCGAACTGCGCAGATAACCATACTTTAACCGTAGATAATGTCATCACATTGTTTTCGATAAGAAAGATATCGTCTAAATAAAGTACTAGAAAGATCACCACACTTCCATCACGCTTCTTGTACACGCATGACTCATCCAAACTTTTATAAAAATCATAAGACTTAATAGTTTGATCAAACCGAGTGTTCCAAGACCTCGATGCCTGCTTAAGTCCATAAATGGATCACTTAAGCTTACACAACATGTGTTTTTCGCCCTTCGCAATGAATTCATTTGGTTGTATTATATAGATACACTCATTAAGACTTCCATTAAGAAAAGTTATCTTGACATCCATTTGCCAGATTTCGTAATTGAAATTAGCGTTCATAGATAAGAGAATTTGGATAGACTTAAGCACAGCTACTGGCAAAAAAATTTTCTCATAATCGATCCCTTTTTTCTGAGTGAACCCTTTAGCAACAAGCCTAGCTTTAAATGTTTCAATCTTTTCATCTACTCCTCTCTCCCTCTTGTTGATCCACTTGCATCAAATGGGTTTTATCCCTTCGGGTGGTTCTACAAGTTTTCAAACCTGATTGGAATATATAGATTTCATCTCTGAATTCATAGCTCTTTGCCAAAGATCTGCATCTTTGTCTTGAAATACATCATTGTAGTTACAGGGCTTGGTATCTAGTTCTGCCAGGATCCTATCAAAAGACTCTCCCAAGAGCATATACCGGTTAGGTTGATGAGCAACCCTCCCACTACAACGAGGCACTACCTGTATCTGTGCACTAGCAGTAACACGTTGTATAGAATCAGAACCTTATGCATCAACACCCTATTCTTGATTTGCATCTGTTCTGATAATTCCCCCACTACGACGAGGTAATGGAATATCAGTGACTTGTTCTTCCATTCTACTGGTATTTTCCCTCAGTTCTTTTAGAACAATTTTGTTATTGGGCCTGTCATCCATAGTATAATTGTCACGCCCCAAAACCCGGGGTCACGTGAAAATCCACCAAACACCAGTTTTATATGAAAATACAGGTTTTCATACATTGAAATCTGCTTGTTGAAACCAATAGAATACCCATTAAAAGTGTATCTCTCATATATAAAAGGCATACCAACATGCATATTGTATATTGTATATCGCCTTACGGCGTACAAAACCTACCTTCAGAAATAGTCATACCAAAAAGGAAAACTATAAAAGTCTTTCACCCCCGCAGGCACCACCAAAGCTACTCCTCATCCACAACATCACCTGAAAATGGTTTTACAAAAAATTTTCACCCGTAAGCCGAAACCCAATAGAAACAGATAATAAAAGCTGTAAAGAAGGAATATGCAATCATATCGTGGGAACGAACTCAACCACAAAACCAAAACAGGCTTTCCATCCAAAACCCTCAAGTTTTTCCCATCAGACTACACAAGTCTCCCAAAATAGTTTTATTAACTTAAAACTCTATTTTCATCCTCCAAACCATGCGATGCAGATATTACAAATAACCAACCATAGTTAAGAAAAAACAGTAATCAAAATCATCGTTTCCTCACAGAATGTACCATCGTGCAAAAGAAGAAAAATATGATCCTATGTACTGACTCCATCACACGACAAAGGTAACAACGATGGACCCTTGTCCAGTATCTAATCCCCATACATCATGGGACGGCTAGATACACACAGGTTTTATACGGAGCTCCATAATATAATCACTCAATTTATGGGCGACAACCCGAGGGTACAGAGCACCCAACTCAATTTACAGGGACTAACCCGAAGGTACAGAGCACCTATGCTACGCACGTTTTCGGACTTACACCGAGGGAAACTCGTGCCAAATATACGTCATCCCGGTACATCTAGATAATCTTCTAAAAATAGAACTGTAGCATCAACCACAAAAACCTTTTTGTAAATATACATTATACATATATATAGATCCATCCATCAACATGGAGATCAACCAACATTTTAAAATATTTTTCTCAAAAGCAGTTATACAATGCATGTATAAGCAAGAGATTCAATCCATGAAATCATGGAGATCAAACTAAAACATGTAAAAACATATTTTCATGCAAACGTTTTAAAAAGTGAGACTCAACCCCAAGGGTTAGCTCTAAACCTCCAATAAATACGTTCCTCCCAAAAGTTTTGATAAAAACCTCTTTTGCAAATAATCCTTTGTCCAAACAAACCACCCGAACCATCAAAACCAACACCAAACACTCACATAGGGGTTCAGTCGACTGGCCCAAGCCCCCAGTCGACTGAAAAATACATTGGAAAAGAGGGACCAAACCAGAAGGAATTTCAGTCGACTAACCTCACACGTCCAGTCGACTGAACTCACCAAAGTGTGATCCAGTCGACTGGACTCAAGACCTCAGTCGACTGAACCAACCCAAAAACCGTTTTTGAGCTACGATTTTGTCTCCAAGCCTCAAATCAAAGCCCCCAAACACTCATTAAACACCCTTAAACATCAACACACCCTAGCCTCACACCAACATCTCGAAAAGGAACCCTCAAAACACACTTCCATCCACCGAAAATGCCAAAAAATAGTTTTAAATCAAAAACCAGTTCTAAAACATAAAATTACATTTCATGCGTTTCTAAATGGTGAAAGTGTAGTAGATTATATATAGTACCCTTATACAGCAGTAGAATCTGAGATGCTACCTCGTTGGGTCAAATACTCGACGCTTCAATCTACGTGCAAATCTGAGCTTCGTCGAAATTAAATTTCGTCTGGATGGATGCGTAGACCACGAAGCCAATAGCAAGGATCGACTCTTGGTCCGTGAAAACCCAAGCCCCGGGACCCCGAGATGTTAGAGAGAAGGCAGAGAGAAAAAGGAGAAAACTTAGGAGTTAAGTTTTGAAAATATCTTTTGAAAATATCTAACTCCAGATATTTATAGACCTCCAAAATATCTTTTTTTTTAAATTTTCAAAATTCGCACAACAACTCCCCGCGGCCCCCGGGACCAACCCTACATGCTTGAAATAACCAAATCATGCATCAAAATTCATATAGGTATATTAAAGCAAAACAGCTAAAAAGGGCGTCAAAACACTCAACATGCATATATATCAAAATCAGACGGTACAAGGTTTCATAATTCTCCCCCCTTAAGGAATTTCGCCTCCGAAAGTCACTACAAGGTCACGAGGTGAACAACTCCGGGTATCTTGCACAAACCCCAGACTCAAGCTCCCAAGTCGCTTCCCTTACCCCGTGATGAAGCCACTGAACTTTGACATAAGCAATCGTTCTCCCCCGCAACACCTGTTCCTTCGTATCCAGAATCTGCACTAGATGCTCCTCATATGTCACATCCTCATCAATTCGCAACTCGGTCAAATCTAACACATGAGATGGATCTGGCTCATACTTTTGAAGCATATAAATGTGAAAGATGTTGTGCACGGATGCTAACTAAGGCGGCAAAGTCAGACGGTATGCTACCACCCCAATCCTTACCAGGATCTCAAACGGCCCAATAAAACGTGGCGATAGCTTCTCGCTACGACCAAATCTCACCAACCCTCTGCGTGGTGAGACATTCAAAAACGCATGATCCCCCACAGCAAACTCTAACGGTCTCCTCCTCCGATCAGCATAACTCTTCTGGCGGCTCTGTGCTATCATTAGTCGCTGACGAATCACTACAATCACCTCTGTCATTTCCCGCACCAAGTCGGGTCCCAAAATAGCGGTCTCTCCCACCTCTGTCTAACACTCAGGCTACCTACATGGCCTACCATACAGAGCCTCATATGGTGCCATCCCGATACTGGACTGATTGCTATTGTTGTATGTAAACTCTGCCAATGGTAGATGATCCTCCTAAGATCTCCAAAAATCAAGCACACAGGCTCTCAGCATGTCCTCTAAAATCTGAATGGTCCTCTCAGACTGACCGTCGGTCTGAGGATGAAAAGCTGTACTAAAAGTCAAGCTCATCCCCAAGGCTACCTGAAGACTCTGCCAAATGCGCGATGTAAAGCGTGGGTCTCAATCAGAAACGATAGTGATGGGTACTCTGTGTAGTCAGACTATCTCCTGAATGTACAATCTGCTCAGTCGGTCCACTAAATCCTTCACACGTATGGGAAGAAAATGTGTAGACTTCGTCAATCTATCGACCACAACCCATACCGCATCATGTCTCTTCAGCGAGCATGGAAGTCCTGATACAAAATTCATAGTAACTTTCTCCCACTTCCACTCAGACACGGGAAATGGCTGCAACAATCCTGCAGGTCTCTGGTGTTCCACCATTACTTGCTGACAAGTAAAGCATCGAGTAACAAATCGGAGCACATCCCTCTTCATCCCCGTCCACCAGAACTGATGGTGTAGATCGTGATACATCTTTGTGCCACCTGGATGCACTGCATGACGTGAGTGAACCTCAACACGGCATAAATAATCGCCCTAAGAACCTCAGACTCTGATCTGAACTCACCACCCATCCTACTGTATCTGACCCACTGGCAATGCGGTCCCATATCATCTGAGTCTCCTAATCAATCCTCTGAGCCTCTAACTCGCGTGTAACCAAGGTGGGTTGTGAAGCAACTGAATATAAGGTCGCACCTCCCGCTGTCTCCCCGAGACACAGATCAAACTTCCCTACACTCCCAAGCATGTCCGACTCTCGCATGGCCACAGAAGCTAATGAACTGTGAGATCTCCTACTGAGTACATTAGCTACGACGTTTGCCTTACCCGGATGGTACTGCAAATCAAAGTTGTAGTCTTCTAACAACTGCATCCCTCGTCGTTTGCAAATATTCAAGTCCTTCTGTGAAAACAAGTACTTTAGGCTCTTGTGATCAGAGAAGACCTCGAATGACGTCGTGTCTTCAAGGCAAAGACCATGGCTGCCAACTCCAGATCATGTGTTGTGTAATTCCTTTCGTGTGTCTTCAATTGTCGGGATCCATAAGCTACTACCTTGCTTTCCTGCATCAGAACGCAACCCAAACCCTGACGTGAAGTGTTGCAGTACACAGTGTAACCCAACCCTCGCTCAGAAATAATTAGAACTGGTGCACTGGTCAATCTCCTCTTCAGCTCCTAAAAAGATGACTCACAGGATTCGCTCCACACAAACGTGACTCCCTTCCGCGTCAAACACGTCATTGGTGCTGCAAGCCTAGAGAAGTCCTGCACAAACCGCCGATAATAACCCGCTAAACCCAGAAAACTATGGATCTCAAAAATGTTCTTCGGTCGCTGCCAATCCGTTACTGCATCAATCTTCGTCAAGTCCACTGATACCCCATCCTTTGACACCACGTGTCCAAGGAATCTCACCTCTGTCATCTAGAACTCACACTTCTCGAACTTCGCATACAAACGATGTTCCCTCAGAAGCTGTTGGACAACATGCAGATGTTCCTCATGCGTCTCCCTCATAGGTGGATAGATCAGAATGTCATCTACGAATACCACCATAAAACTATCCAGATAAGGGTGAAAAATACAGTTCATCAAACCCATAAACGTAGCAGGAGCGTTCGTCAAACCGAACGGCATCACCAAAAACTCGTAGTGACTATAACGAGTCCGAAAGGTGGTCTTCGCTATATCCTCGTCCCTAATCCTCAGCTGATGATACCGTGATCTCAAGTCAATCTTTGAAAAGCGACAGGACCCCCTCAACTGATCAAATAAGTCATCGATCCTCGGCATTGGATACTTATTCTTCACCGTTACCTGGTTCAACTTCCTATAGTCTATACACAATCTCAACGAACCATCCTTCTTCTTCGTGAACAAAGATGGAGCTCCCCACGGCGACGTACTCGGCCGCACAAACCCCTTGTCTAGCAACTCATGTAACTGTACCTTGAGTTCTCTCAACTCAGCCGGTGTAAAGAGATATGATGGCAAAGAGATAGGAGCAGTTCCAAGAACAAGATCAATGGAGAACTGCACATCTCAACTCGGTGGCAACTCAAACAAATCGTTAGGGAAGACGTCCGGATAATCGCACACCACATGGGGTAACACCCCTCGAACCCCAACCGACTCATCTAACTTGAGTGCAGAAAAGAGGGAACCCAAATCTCCTTGAACCCGAGTAACGCCGGTCATAGACATCACGCCCTCATCTCGATTACCCACAAAATAAAAGCAGTCACCTTCTGGAGTACAGATCGATACTCTCCGTCGCTCACAATCTATATAGGCAAGATAGGTAGTCAGCCAGTCATCCCTAGGATGACATCAAACGTGGTCATGTCTAGAATGAAAAAATCAAACTTTAAATAATGACCGGCAACCTCCAGTACGCAAGATCTACAAACAAGGCTCAGCGTCACACTCCCACTAACTGGGGTCTCCACACACAAGGTACTACCCAACCAGTCCAT
>JAUMHN010259090.1:0-19551 GCA_032360265.1 Heliamphora ciliata | reverse complement strand
CTGTGAATAAATTTTCTCTCCCACTTAGATTTTTAAAACATTTTTTAGGGTTATAAAAATTCGTTTAATTAAAATAATTTTATTAATTTCGAAAGTCACACGATCTGAAAGAATCAAATATCTTTTCGTGTACACGATTCCAAAGATTCTGATTTAACAAACCATCTTTTGAAAGTCACACGATCTGAAAGAATCAAACATCTTTCCGTGTATACGATTTCAAATATTCTGCTTTGTCAAACCATCTTTTGTGTTTAAATGCGTAACAAATAAAATTTAATAAATGTATAATTTTTCCTGTAGCTTTTCAACTAAGATAGTGATTAAAAGTATTTATTTATTTTATTTTCTATTTCACATTTTTCGAAAAATAATAATTTATTTCGATTAAACATTTTTTCATTTAATTAATTCAAAATTCAGAATTAATTCTTACGTTTTTCAAAAATATCTGATTTTAAAAAAATCATCTTTAAATGTGATATTTTGTAAAAAATAAAATATCTAAAAAAATTTTATTTAATTAAAATTAATTAATTAAAAAATTTTAATTTTATTTTTCATTATAAAATATTTTATGATTTATTGGAAACTCTAAAGAGGTGCTTTTGGGAATTGTCGCGGCTGATTCGAAAATTGCGCCTGGAATAGCGTTTTTGCGATTAAAGCTTGGAAACCCGACTGTTTGGGAAAGCTTCACTGTGATTGGCTTTAGGACACATGGAAACTGCTGGCTATTGATTTGATCCAGCGCTGGGAAGTTGCGCCGCTACTGTTTGGGCACTGTTTGGATGCGTTATGAAAAGCCACCACCGCATGTTGCTGATGGAAAAAGCCGCTGCTTCTGTTGGGAACAAAAAGCTGCTGCCTTGTGATAGGCGCTTGGGACAGGACTGTTTTTGGGATGATGTGCACCACTGTGCCGAAACTGTTTGGGATATGGCTGTTCGGCTTTGAAGACCGGCGGCATGTTTGGCTGCGCTGGAAGGCTGCTGCGGCGGCCGTTCTTATATTTTTATTATTTTTTTTTTTATTTAATCAAAAAAAAATTAGAGAAAAAAATATTACAAAGTAATAAAAAAAAACTTATTCGCAGCTAAAATCACCGGAATCACCACCGGTTGCCGCCGCCAACCAGCGTCGTTTCTTCTATACCTGTTCTTATTTTTTCTTTCTAATAAACTAGAAAAAAAAAACTTAAATAATATAGAATATTTTACATCGAAACCTATGTTCCGTAGGCTCACATTCGATCTAAAAAAATTAATCTATCACGCTCAACCCCCGTGATTAAAAAAAAATTTAATAATTATCATCCACACATTCAATCAAACATGAAAATAAATGATGATCATAAAATCGAGATTTAGAACGCCTGCAAAACAAATTTAGCACAGTTCTAAATCTACCCGGCCCCAATAAACGGTAAACAAAAAAACAAAACGGCTCTGATACCAATTTGTTAGAGACAACACTGCCAAGATCATTGTTTTTGCAAACGATTTTCGATAAAAATTAACTGAACGGAAAAACGCCGAAATAGGTTCTAAATAAAAGTTTTGACGAAGAACGATCAAAATAAAATCCGTACAACCAAAATTAATTTAAATGAATACCTCTTGTCGATCTAATCTTCAACTACGACTTGATTCTGAGTTGAAGCTCCAGTCAGATCTTCTACTGTATTTCCATATGCGATTCTCGAACGTAATGTGTGTTACGATCCTCCGAGACCTCGTACCGGCAGAATCCCAATATATTTAAGTCTTGAAAGACAAAAATAATATCATAATAATAACGATATATGAACTATCAATCTCAAACTGGTTTAGCCTACTCGCGTATATATAGGGCTACAGTAGGAACATGGGAGTAATTATGAGTTAGACTTCCAGTGGAATACAGACACCTACTACAGGTTTTTGCAATTATGGAAAGACATGCAGCGGTTTCTGTAATTTTAATAAAACACTGAATTACAGTTCATACCACTAAAAAATTATAATTGTACTCTGACCCATAATCTCAAGATCTTCTAGCATTGAGTTTCTGTTATTAAATACTTATCATTTCTCCCCACGTTAAGATTCTTGATACCCACCAATTAAATTTAATTACTGATAATTTAATTTAATTGGCATTTTGATATTCCTTAAACCCTTCCGTTTAACTTATTTGGCCGCCGAATAATTAAATCCACCTGCAGGATTTGATCCGATCAAAACTTATAAACATCCTTAATGGGGTATCGTCAATCCCGATATATCAGGATGTGGATTCCGTCAATAATTAATATTTATCATATAAATAATGCCATTATCCAACTCACCGAGAATACAGACACATATAAAATCACACCCTCTAATGAATCAAAATAACGAATATTAAATATATACAAATCAATAATTATTTCAGTATTAAGAGGATAGGCACTATTCATAATAATCTTAAGATGTGAATTAATTTATATAGTTAGTACAAAATTAATTACCCCAAATGTCCCATTCAATACACATAAAGTGTACTAGCACAGAAAGTCGGAACAATAGACGACGCTATTATCTGTTCCCCGTAACCAAGACAGGCCTACTAAAACTCTGTGCCACAGTCGTACCGATGGTATGTCTATTTCTATCTAAACTGTGAACATAAAATTTATATTCTGTAAGAACCTAAAATCTGTTTTTCTGTGTGTTAGCCGTACTGTACACACCAGATTAAATACTATACATAATATTGGGCATCCATTCATAACAAAGAAATGATATGTATACATTGCTCATAAAGATTCTCATAAAATGAAAAATTAATTTTATTAAAAAATAAAATTAAATACAAAAAATATGATTTTAGTTTACCAACCCTAACACTATTATTATTAGCTTTATTTTCCTTTTCTTTTGGTCCTTTTCTTTTTCTATTTAATGTTAATATTATTTTCTTTCATATTATTAAACCCAAAAAATCACAAAAAGTCTTTTAAGTTAATTTTCATATTTAAATGTTAGTATAAATTTTCTCTTATTATAGTAATTTTTTTTTTCTTTTCATTTATTTTCTTTTGTCTCTTTTAAAGTATAAAATGTAAATAATTAAATTTTCTTTTTCCATAGCATAATAACATTTTCTAACATTTTTTATTTTAGCATAATTTTTCTTTTGTAAAGTTTTTTTTTCTTTTCTTTTAAATCTTTAAACCCTCTTTTGTTATAGAATCCTTATTTTAAATTTCCTTATTAAGTAAGTTTTCTTTCAATGTAGAATTTTCTCTTCTATACATCTTTTATTTTACATTTAGCATTTCTTTTTCATGTTAATGCCAATCTAGTTTATTTTGATAACATGCATATTTTGGTTATTTTCTTTAAAACATTTTGTGTCTAAAGTAGTTTGATTTATTTTGCAACAATTCATATTTAGGTAGCTTTGACAATTTTTAGCATATTTTTATTGTTTTATGCATACCATAATAGTTTAGTTTATTTTGATGAAATTGCATGCCGGTATACTCCATGCATCCTTTAGTTAGAAATTGTATGCCGTAGGATTTAGCATTTTTTTTCAATACTTGTCTTATTTAGCGTTCTATATACATATGTTATGTATTTTTTATATTTGATTTTAGATGTTCTCTCTTTGCCTCCATTCTATTTATTTGCATGCGTTTGATCAACCCTATTAAAGAACCAATGATGACTAGTAGAGGCCAACCTTTTGATTGGCGAAAGGGGTGCCTAACATCTTTTTCGATTCGTACCTTATCTTTCGAACCTTTTTTCTCTGGTTAAACGTTTTAAAGATCAGTAGCCATTTTTGTTTTTTTAATTTTTTTTTAAAAACTAAGTGGCAACTCTATTTTCAATAAAAAGGAGTTTTCAAAATTTGGCTTTCAAGGTGTTAAAATAGTTTTTTCAAACATCTTTGAATTCTCTTATTTTTTTTCATTTTCAAAATTCTAAAATCCTTGCGCCATAGGGCGCTAATTTGGGCATCTAGGAAATTATGTCACTACATACTAGCGTACCAAGTTGTTCTGATCTCAAAGATAGACCCCCTCAAGTACCTCTTCAAGAACCTAGCATTGACAAGAATGTTGGCCCGGTGGTTGCTGATGCTAGTCAAGTTTGATTTGCAGTATGTCACAAGAAAATCAGTTAAAGGGAGAGCCGTTGCAGAGTTCTCAGTCGGCCATCCTATTAAAGGAGAAGAAGAGCCCAAGTTTGAGTTTCTCGATGGATAACTATTGAAAATCGAAAAGGATCTGTAGACCTTATACCTCGATAGAGCTTCGAACTAATATGAGTACGGGATAGAGATACCTTTGATTACTTCCGATCATTCCCATATCCCTTTGGCTTATAAATTAAGTTTTAAAGATACCTATAATTAGGCTGATTACGAAGCTTGCTTAGCCAGATTGAAAGCAACCTTAGAACTAGGGTCGAGAAAGTTGGAAGTTATAGGGGACTCAGCTTTGGTCATCTCCTGAACAAAGGAGAATGGAAGGTTAATGAAGAAAGGTTGATCTAGTACCACCGAGAGCTCGAAATAATGATCCCCTATTTTGAGAATGTGATGTTTACTCACGTCCTGAGACTATAGAATAAGTCTACTGATGGATTTAGATACTTTGGCATTAATGGTAGACATACCACTTGGAGTAAGGATGAGACCCTAGAGATTCAGTAAAGAGATATGCCCGTAATCGGTAATATCGTCACTACCCAAGAAGTCAATGATGGACTATCCTCTTATCACGACATTTGGAATTTCATTGAGAAGGGAGAGTATCCTAGAAGAGCCAATAAGAAGGATTAAAGAGCTATCAAGAGACTCGCCGCACAGTTTGTGATCTGTGGGGGGAGACTGTACAAGAAGGGATATTTGGGAGTTAATAAACTCTGCGTTGATATGAAAGAAGGACACGAGTTGATGAGAGAAGTTTAGAGAAGAGCTTGCGGACCTCACATGAGTGGGATGATGCTAGCTAAGAAGATCATGCGCCAATAATACTTTTGGATGACGATAGAAACAGACTGTCTCCAATTTGTTCCAAGATGACGATAGAAATAGACTATCTCCAAGTCCACGCAAGCCTCATGCATGTACTATCGTCTTAACTCTACAACATGACATCGCTATGGCCATTTTCAATTTGGAAAATTGATGTGATAGGGAAGATCACACCCAAAGTATCGAATGGACATGAGTTTACTCTTGTAGCAATCGACTACTTCACAAAGTGGGTCAAAGCTACCTCCTACTCTGTTCTGAAAGCTTTCCAAGTAGCCAAGTTCATAAAGAAAAACTTCATCTATCGATACGGGGTTCAGCATAAGATAAATTTTGATAATTATTCTCACTTCCAAGGAGAAGTTTTAGATCTCTTAGAGAATTATCAAATCACCAGTTGTAAGTCTTCTCCGTATAAATCATAAACTAATAGAGCTGTGGAAGCTGCCAACAAAACGTGAAGAAGATCTTGCAGAAAATGATAGAGGGAAGTAAAGATTGGCTGAAGAAGCTCCCATTCGCACTTTGGGGATATCAAACATCGATCAGGACTTCCACTGGAGCAACACCTTATGCATTGGTTTATGGAATGGAAGCAGTTTTACCTATAGAATTAGAGATCCCGTCTCTAAGAATAATAGCTGAAAGTAGCATTCCCGAGTCAAAATGCTAGCGGAATAGATTCGAAGAGTTACTCTTATTTAACGAAAGGAGGCTTAGAGTGCTGTTTCACGTTCAATGATATCGAAAAAGGATAGCTCGAGCATTTAACAAGAAGGATAAGTCCCGGAACTTGAAGAAAAGCGATTTAGTCCTCAAAGAGATCAAAGCCCTGATCTTCTATCCAAGGGGCAAGCTTAAACCTAATTGGGCTGAGCCTTATTTTATCAAAACCCTGATGTCAGAAGGAGCCGCTATTCTTATGGATCTGGATGGAAATGTTTTTTCTACGCCAATCAACTTGGATCAGCTTAAAAGGTTTTATCCCTGAGAGAAAAATAGAAATAAAGAGAAAAGCTCACTGGGTTGAAAATCGTAAAGGCAACCCAAGCACAAATTAGAGCAGCCCGGAAAACTGAAAACCCGAAAAGGTGACCTTGGTAAAAATTAGGGAAATAAAAATGGGAGTGTCAATACCCGAGTGCAACCCAAGCCTCGAACTATGTTATGGCCTGATTCCCTTCTTTAGGATATGTAGGTGGTTTGATTCCCTTCTCCGGGATATGTAGGCAGCTTCTGTCAGAAGTTCAGCCCAAACCTTCGTTCAGAACTCTCATCTGTAATCACATTTCAAGTAGTTGATCAATGCAAAAGCTTACTTTAATTTTTTTTAATAAATTGGTTATATTGAAAAAACGAAAATCTAAGGAATAGTTTCAGAAATCATCACAAACTAGAAGTGGAGAAACTTTCATTAAAAAGTTTTACTAATTCGGTTGGTTCTAAAAATAAGAGAAGCTCACAAGTCCTCATCCTAAAAAGCTAAAGAGAGAGAGAGAGAGAGAGAGAGAGAGAGAGAGAGAAAGCAAATAAAATATTGAGGTACAACAAATCAAAGTCAAGTCCTTCTCCTCTTTGTGTCTCCTCCTTGCCTTGTACCGCACTCTAATTCTGTCCCAAGCCAAGCCATGTAATCCTCCGAAAGCCTACTATCAAACTCTCTATTGATTGGAATCCTCAATCGAGAAGGCTAAGCCCGTTGGTACTGACCCAATAAAGGGACTCATGCAGAACTGTATAGATGGCTTATAGTAGCATCAGGCCTAGTCTGGGTGTGCCTGAACTGACATAGAATACAGTATGAATGACAGAAAGTGGCCAGCTTCAAGCCAATCAACAAGACCTCGGGGTGATCCATGGTGGCAGCAGTCATAAGGGAAATCTTCAACTAGGGGCCTTGCCGGGAAATGTCCTCCCCAATCCTTCTAAGCAGTTTCAGTAGGAGTAAAGGCGGTGAGCTCGACGAAGGATCAAGGACTTTACGCTATAGCTATCAAATGCGGGCTTCTCTAGTAAGTTCACCTTCTCCATCAGCTAAACTAGAGTAAAAGAGAGAGAGAGAGAGCTGAGAAAAAAAATAAAGAGAAAAATAGAAAAGAAGAGCTTAGTGGAAAGAGGTAGAGAGATACAAAAAAAGGAGAGCTGAAATAGAGAGAAATATAGAAAAAGGAGAGCTAGGTGGGAAAAGATAGAGAGAAATATAGAAAAGGGAGAGCTGAGTGGGAAGAGATAGAAAGAAATACAGAAAAAGAAAAGTTGAGCGGAAAGATAGAGAGAAATACAAAAAAATGAGAGTCGAGTGAATACCTATAGCAGTAAAGCACTGCCCGCGAAACAAGGGGCACCCTTTGTATGAACCACATCAAGCCTGAAAAGCATTTCAGCATGAACTAGTGGAACGGGATCCCGGCCCTCATGAATTTGATAGGCTACACCCACCAAAGAAGAGCTAACCCGTCCATCATAAGACCCCAGAAGAAAACAGGCCAGTAAATAGATACAAAGAGCATAACGACGCTAGAGCTGAAGGGGTCAGAATCGGCTAATGATCCGAGCCACATCAAGAACAACATAAGTGAAGCTTCACGCTTTGGGTAGCCACAAAGCTGCATCAACCGATCCTTGGGCCTTGAAAATGGAGTAGAAACTATAACTCCATCTCGAGATGAAATCTCAAGACTAGCGAAAAAGTCTTACACAGTCAAGCATAACTCCTCATATCCGAAACACGTGCACGTCGAGACCCCAAAATCGGATAGCCCCTCTCAGAAGAGGCCAGCCAATTCTCATGATCTTCAAAGAGAATAGCGCATCTAGGCCAAAGTTGATAAAGTTTTTGCACTCGACCGAGGAGAACTCGCCCATCCACGACAAGAGGGAGTTATTGAAAGAACAAGCCATTGAAAAATAAGGAGAATAGAGAATATCTCATGTAGTGGGATCTGGACCAGTGGGTCCCCTTTTATAGAGCCTAAAAGGAGAGTAGACCACAAAATCAGCTCTATTTTTTGCGCTAAAAAGCTTTGTCACAGCCTCCACTTTCAAACATCATGGCCACGAGATTTTTCCTCACGGCTGCAACCTTTTTCCTGCAAAAGATTTCTAACAGCACTTTCGTTTCTTGCTAACATCCTTGCTAGAAACTTGTAAGCAACTCGCGACACAAAAATGGGCTCACATGGCATGTATTCAACTCACAAACATATATCATGCATAATAAAAGATTCGAGTGATTGAAAATATGTTTTCATATGAATGAAAAAAAAAGGATAAACGTCCATAAATGAACATAATGTAATCTAAAGGCACGAAAGCTTATTCCAATCAAAACAATAATGTATACATATGCAGTACATCAAGTGTATCAACGGGCACGCATGCCCAAGTAAACAAATAGACACGCAGGCCTTCATATACAAGGAATAAAAGAGAAAAGAAAAGAAGAAGAAAGCATCAAGGGTGGTCACTCGTACTAAGTCCTCTTTCCCTCTTTTTCAAACCCTAGTAATATGCGAAATGTTGTCTAGATCCTAAGTTCGTGAGACGATCCTTAGATTTTTTCAAGCCCTAGAGGACTAGACATCCCTCTCTTCTAAAACCCTAGTCATATGCGAAGTGTTGTCTAGGTCCTAAGCTCGTCAGACGATCCTTAGGTTTTCTCAAGCTCTAGATGATTAGACATCCCTCTCTTCTAAAACCCTAGTCATATGCGAAGCGTTTTCTAGGTCCTAAGTTCATGAGACGATTCTTTGGTTTTTTCATGCCCTAGAGGACTAGGCATCCCTCTCTTCTAAAATCCTAGTCATATGCGAAGCGTTGTCTATGTCCTAAGTTCGTGAGACGATCCTTAGGTTTTTTCAAGCCCTAGAGGACTAGGCATCCCTCTATTCTAAAACCCTAGTCATATGCAAAGTGTTATCTAAGTCCTAAGTTCGTGAGATGATTCTTAAGTTTTTTCAAGCCTAGAGGACTAGGCATCTCTCTCTTCTACAACCCTAGTCATATGCGAAGCATTGTCTAGGTCCTAAGTTCGTGAAATAATTCTTAGGTTTTCCCAAGTCCTAGAGAACTAGGCATCCCTCTCTTCTAAAACTCTAGTTATATGCAAAGCGTTGTCTAGATCCTAAGTTCGTGAGACAATTCTTAAGTTTTTCTAAACCCTAGAGGACTAGGCATCCCTCTCTTCTAAAACCCTAGTTATATGTGAAACGTTGCCTAGGTTCTAAGTTCGTGAGACGATCATTAGGTTTTTCTAAACCCTAGAGGACTAGGCATCCCTCTCTTCTAAAACCCTAGTCATATGCGAAGCGTTGTCTAAGTTCTAAGTTCGTGAGACGATCCTTAGGTTTTTTTCAAGCCCTATAGGACTAGGTAACCCTCTCTTTCAAACCTTATTTATATGCGAGGCATGGCCTATGGCCTAAGTTCGTGAGACAATTCTTAGGTTCGTCAAGCCCTAGTGTTCTAAGTACCCTTAATCCTACATCCCAGGCACCCCCGTGGAGTTCTTAAAACTTTTGGATTGTTGTTTACTTTTCAGGTCCTGACTCAACCTTTAGAAGTTCCTATATTTTGCATTGTGCCTGCCTGAATCATGAGATATCTACCATGCATCATTATTAGCATGTTTGCATCATATGTATCACCCTACGAACTACAACCAGTCTGATCCCTTTCAATAGGGGTACGTAGGAAGCTCGATAGAAATTCGGGTTCAACCACACTTTTCTGTGTTTTGTTTGTGCCTAAGATTGGTGGCTTGTTCAAACGATTTTTCTCTAGATCTTTGACATTTATTTACCCCACGAGTTGTTGCAAGCTTTGTCAAAAAGGGACAACTATAGGTATCCCATTTTGACCAAGCCGAAAGGAATCTCGTTGGAATTGAACAATTATGACCTTTGAAATTCATAGTCGCGAACTTCGTGTCATCTACAAACTTCTCTTGATCACGACCGTACCTTGTTCTCGAAACATCTTTGTGGACACTACATTATTCTAAGCGACCGTGAACTTTCATGTTGTGGTCGTGATCTTTTGTAGGTATTTTCATTAAAAATAGTTTTTTTTTTTCCTCTGAGGTACTTATGTTCTTCGTTGCGACCATTTAAGTCACTTGATTTGTCAAAAATAGGCCCAAAAATTTCTGTGTGATTCAATCTATGCCTCAAAAGTTATGTCATATATTCTATAATATTCTACTCTAGTAAGTGCACAATCTGTTCGAGCCAAGCACCCAAATACTTTCACTCACTTCAACCATCGCGGACCCTTGCTACCTAGCTTGAATCTTCATACCCTCAACACTCTGATCCAACAATTATCCAACTTTGTAAGTTCAGGGTACTTTGGATTCTGCCCTTCTCGGTATTAATGACCTCGAGGTTTCCAAGTTAAATCTGTCATGGCTCCGAGCTAGATTGGCTTCTGCTCGAGCCTTGATAGCACATTCAAAGTGTCTTACGCACATTTGGTAGGATGAGGTTTCTTAAGACTTGGTAGCCCAACGAATTTCTGAACTGAAGATTGCTTTGGCCAAGGCAGAGACTGAGTTTGCTTGTGCTCAACAAAAGTTAGAGGTGGATTTGCCTCAAATGGCTCTACATGACCCCTGTCTCTCCTCAGACATGGATGTAACTGAAAAGCTTTTAAAGGACTTGCTTTGAATGTTATTAATGTACCTTTTTATGATGAATGAAAAAAGTAAAGAAAACTGGTTTGGTGGGCCCTGTTTATTTCATTATTTTATGCGTAGAACCTTTTAATAAATTTAACATCGATTGGTCCGGTTCTAAAACCATTGCTAACCTTACCAACTTGTAGTACACACTAAAATTTTTTTAGATGACTTTAAATGGTCCTTCCCATTTCGGGGCGAACTTAGGTAATGACAGGACTCTCTTGATGGGGTTCACTAACTTCCAAACCATGTTACCCTCTTTAAATTCTCGTCTCTGCACTTTTTTGTTGTATGCCTTTGCTCATGATTGTTGAGTTTTTTCTAACTTTTCCCTTGCCTGGTCTCTTCTTTCTTCAATTGCATCCAAGTCTATCAATCTATGATATGGGTTCCATCCTACGGCTTGAGCCATCTTGGCTGAAGGCACTGCCAATTCAACAGGTACTACTGCCACTAAGCCATAGACTAGTGAATAAGGCGAAGTCAAGGTAGAGGGCCTTTGTATAGTACAGTAGGCCTATAGTGCCACTAGGAGATAATCATGCCTTCCCATTCTCTTCCATCATTTTGCTCAACACTTTGATCAGTATCTTATTCGTTGTCTCGACTTATCCATTCCCTTTAGGGTAGTAGAGAGATGACTTGTGGTGCTTTATCTGGTATGAGTCGAGTAGCTACTGGACCTTCTTATTCACAAACGGCATTCCGTTGTCTACCAAAACTACTTGAGGAAACCCAAACCTACATATGATATGCTCCTTGATAAAATTTGCCACTAAATCTGCCACGGCTTTCTTCATTAGTATTACCTTAACCCACTTAGTAAACACTTTTGTTGCTGCTAGAATCCACTGACGCACCCTCACCTGGGGGTGTATTGGCCCAATAAGATCAATGGACCATGTATGAAAAGGCCAAGGGGTCCTTAAGCTATGTAGGTCAACTGTTGGGGCATTTATCATATCTCCATGTTTCGGGCAAGCCTGGCATCTCTTTATGTATCTTATAGCGTCCTCCTCCATAGTTGGCCAGTAATACCCTAGATGCAGTGGCTGCTCATATAGTTGAGTTCCACCCTAATGTTCTCCTCGAAGGTTTTCTCTAATAACTCATTTATTTCCTCGTATACTATATAGCATACCAGATCTCCTTCTATGCTCTTCCAAAATAACTTTCCATGTTCGATGAAGAACCTCGTCGACTATTTCTTGAGTCAAAGCTTCTGCTGTCGGGTCCGACAGGAGTGCCCTTTCTCAGAGGTAATCCAGGCACGGAGTTCTCTATTCGGCTATAATTTCATTGAGGGAGCATTCATCTCAGATGGTTGCTGCCTGGCAGCATAGACATTCTGCTTGTAGTTAAGTAACATCTCTAGACATTTCTAGCCAATAGTATCCTTATCACTAAATTCATCTATAGAGACTAACGTCAGATTCCCCACTTGTTTGCTCATGAATGTGGTGCAATTTCCACCATGCTTCTTCTTGATCTATGCATCTGCTCAGCAATCCTCCTACTGTTTGGTGTACAGCTCTCTTCCAATTGGCATGAATTAGGCCGGTTTGACCACAGGTAAAGCACCTTAGCCAGTTCGTAATTGATTAACAATCGAAGATCATCAATCTTTAGCAGGTTAATTCGGGTATATCTAAAAAGGGTAGTCGGTTCATTCTTTCTTCTCACCATAATGGTCATCGAGTCTGTAGAGAGCTCTAGTTTTACCCTTAGTGTGGCTAATGTGTTAGGTAATTGCTTGGCTGATCTCGGGATATGCTCGAATCTGGCCTCCTCAAACTTCTCAAGCTACTTCTTTACTATGATTCTGTATGTCACTAGAGCTGCCTCTTTGAGCCCAAATTTACCGGTCAACTGTTTTACTAGCAATCTTGAATCCCGTAGGATTTTCAGCTATCTAACTCCCATTCTTTTGCAGCCAGTAACCCCATAATGAGTGCTTCACATTCAGCTTCGTTGTTCGAACATTTGAACTGTAACTTGTAGGCCAAGTCGATCCTTTTCATGTCTCCTAATGTATCAAAACTGTTCATGCTCCACCTGTGCTGCATGTTGCGGCCCTATCGAATTGTAAGACCCATTGCTCATTTGGCCTTTCAATAAACATCGCCTCATATACTTCTCTAGACAATTCTTCATTTACTGGCTCGATGACTTATTCAAAAAATTGTGCGAGTAGTTCGACTAGTGCCTAGCACTTGATTCCCTTAGGTATTGTACATATTACATTGAATTCATCCAAAGCCAACATCAACCTAGCAGCCCATCATGTAAACGCTAGTTTACTAAGCAGAAATATGATAAGATCACAGTTGGTTACCACTTCAATTCGGTGTGCTAGGAAATAATGCCTTAATTTCTGTGTTATGAACACCAGTGCCAGGCATTACCTATCGAGCAGGGTGTACCTCTCTTCTGGTCCTCTCATTTTTCTACTGATGTAGTATACTGGTCGTTCTACTCCTTCAATTTCTTGTACTAGTAGGGCTCTAATGAATCTCATGGTGGATGTTAGGTATAGTATGAGCAATTTCCTATGCTACATGCGGTCATAGTCTATAGGGAAGCCAAAGCTTCTTTAACCCTGTCAAAAATTTTGCTGGTGCTTTTCTGTCCATTCAAATTAATTGTTTCCTTTGAGTAATTCAGAAAAGGGGAAATTTATTTTTGCTAATGCTGGAATAAAACGTCGCAGATAAGATCTCTCCATGAATCACTTCAATGATTTTTGCGACCAGGGGAGACGCATTGTACTATGGATTTAACTTTCTCACTTTCGGCTTCTATTCCATGTTTTTGTACCAAAATTTCCAAAAAAAATTTGCTAATATCCCAAATGCACATTTTAATGGATTCATCCTCACCCTAAACTTTCTGTATCTTTTGACTACAGCCTCTAAATCAGCTAAATGATCTTACCACTTCTTAGATTTCACTACTGAGTCGTCAACATAGTTCTCAATTGTCTAGTGCATCATATCATGGAATACTGCCACCATAGCCCACTGATATGTTGTGCCAGCATTTTTCAATCCTTATGGCATGACAGTATAGTAGAAGTTCCCTACTGGTGTGCAGAATGCCGTCTTCTCCGCATCACCGCATGCCATTCTGATTTGATTATAACCACTAAATCCATCCATAAAAGAGAACATGTCGTGGTCCAAGGTTGCATCTACTAGTGTGTCAATGTGTGGCAAGGGAAATTCATATTTTGGCAGGCTCTATTCAGATCTCTGAAGTCGACACATATTTTGATTTGCCCATTTTTCTTCTTCACTAGTACTATGTTTAACAACAAAGTTGTATACTATATAGGCTATATAAGCTTTTCCTTCTGTAGGTTCTTGATCTCTGCTTTAATCTTTCCTTTTAACTCGGGATGATACTTCCAAGCTACTTACTTTACTGGTTGAGAATTTGGCAGCACATCTAGATGATGTGTCACTAACTCTTCGTCGAGCCCCAGCATCTCCTCATAATTCCTTGCGAAAACATTAGAATATTATTTTACTAGGTTGATTAGATTCTTCTTGACCTCTTCTAGCAACGTTTTGTTCACGTATATTGGCCTAGGCAACTCTTTATTTATGCTCAAGCCAATCTCTTTTAGCGGTTCCAGTTGTGCTCGAGGGCCGTCCTGCCTGCAATTAGGTGCTAATTGCAGTAGAATGACCTCGGCAGTCTTAGGGTTAGTTTCCTAGAAATTGGTGACCAACCTTGCGCACCTTCACGAATAGTAGATCATCTTTCCTCATTCTCGGACCTTAACTAGCTTCGAGGGTGGTTCGTGTTCAGAATCTTTACTTTCGCTCCTCGACCCTTTTTCTATCTTTCCGTTATCTGAATTGTCCCACTTGGTATCTTTACTGTTCCTGCTCTTTTAGTCACTAATCTATTCTCTAAGAGTTCATCGAAGAATATTGCATCAGGCAGGTGCACCTCTCCGTAGTGGAAGGGATTTTGGGTGGCTCTAATGGTAACTTCCTTCCCTTGCTATCGGCACTTTACACACCGATGGTAATTGGAAGGCACTGCCCTATATCAGTGCATCTAACACCTCCCCAGGATTACATGGTTGCTTGTGTCTGCGTCTATGATATGGAATTTCACAAGCATATAGATACCCTACAATTCCATATTTACCGTGACGTATCCCTAGATTTTCTAATGTTCCCCTCTGAATCCAGTTACTATTATTGGCTAATTCACTATTCTATCTTTCCAAGGCCCTATTCTCTCAAATGTCTTTCTGGGCATGATATTGATCAAAGCTCCACTATCTAAGAATATTCGTTTAAAAGACACCCATTTATGGTGCCAGTAATGTAGAGAGGTTTGATGTCCGAAAAAGGATATCTTCTGTCGAAATCAATAAACACTATTATAGTTGAAGCATTCGTAGCCTACTTTCCAAAGTGTGCCTTATGTGGTCATGCACTTCAAGTTGTGCACTTCTCCTATTCTCATAATTGCATCTGTTGCTTCTCTTCTGAGTTTTGTTCCTACGTTTCACTGCCCTTGCAATCTTGGACTTCATGAACTTCATTATCCCCTGTTGTCGCATTGACCTCCCTATCATGCTTAAAAAACGGTCTCTTTTTAACATCGTTGTTCTCCTCTCCTATGAATCTCAACCATTTCTCGGCTACCTTTCTCCTGAAGATTCCTCGGAGTATAATGTTAGAGTTGTATATTAAAAACTAAGATTTTGAATTTTAGTATTTAATTTTATTTATTAATAAAATTAATTTTTTTATTTTATAAGAATCTTAATTAGTAATGTATACGTTTCATTATTTATTTAATGTCGTGCATGCGTGGCTTTTATTCTAAATATTATTTAATCTGGTGTGTAGAGTTCGGTTTACACACAAAATATCATATTATCAGTTCTTGTAGAATATAAGTCTTCGATTCACAGTCTTAGATAGAATTGAACACACTATCAGTACGACTGTAGTATAATATTTTAGTAGATTTGTATTACGGGAAACGGTAATTGTCTCGACAATTATTCTGTCTCATTATGCTAGTACACTTTGTATATTGAACAGAACCGCGTTGAAATAATTAATTTTATACTTACTATATAAATTAATTTACATTCCATGATTATTATGAGTGCTTACATTGTTAATCTCAAAATAATTATTAGACACATATTTAGTTTTGTTATTTTGATTCATTAAAGAGTGCGATTTTTTACGGGTCTATAATCCCAGTGAGTTGGATAACAACATTGATTATATGATAAATATTAATTATTGACAGAATCTACATCCCGTAAACGGGATTGATTAAAACCCCTTAAGAAATCTTATAAGTTTTGACCGTGCCAAAATCGACAAGTTGATTTTATAATTCGGTATATAAATAAGTTAAGCGAAATGTCTTAAAGATATATCGAAGAAACTAATTAAATATAATTGTCAGTAATTTAATTTAATTGGTGGGTATCTGTAATCTTAACGTAGGGAGAATAAATAAGTATTTAATAATATAAGCTCAAATACTTCGATTTTGAGAATAAGGCTAGAAGTGCTATTATAATACTTTAGTTGAATGAATTATAATCTATATTTTTATAAAGTTACTTCTGAATTGAGGTAAGATTTCATAATTACATTAGGAGGTCATGTTTTATTTATTCCACAAGTCTCTGTTGTAGCCTATTTATGTACTGTTATAAAACCTAGTGGCCAGACTATTCATAACTAATCTAGGATTTTCACGTAGTATGAGAGCCAAAGAACAGGTGGCTACAGAAGTTTTGAAAAACACGATAGATCAAATTCCACGTTTTGTTTGTGTTTTGGTATTTGAAAATATAGTAGAAGACTTGACTTTGAGATTTAACTTCTAGTAAAAAATTGCAGAAACGTGTTGACTAAAGTTTGTTGCAATAAATGAAATTAAATCAACCAACTTTCGAAAAGCATAATTCTAAACTAACTTTGAGAGTTATACTGAAATTTATTTTTAATTGTTCGATATCAAAATATTTTAATCTAGAGCCGATTTCGGCACTTACCCGTCCTGATTATTTTTTCTTAAATCATGTACAAAATCTAAGAATTTTGATTTTTAGCCCCAACACATATGTGGAATCCTGCTGTAATGGAAGAGAAGCATAATGACTAATAAGATTGGCCAATCAGAATTCCCCATCCACCTTTTGCATATGAGAATGCTTTATATAGTATTACACTTCCTCAATGTTTTCAAAGAAAAAATCTATGTGGATGAGATGGAATCCTGCTGGCTTACTATGGAACTTATGTGTATAAAGGAAGACTTGTGGGGGCTGATGATGTTGATAACACATAGATGATCAAGAAAGTATGGGAAGGAAGAGAAAGAAACTAACAAGGAAGTGAGAAGGGAGGCATAGAATACCTTTGAGAGTTTAAAGAAAGAGCCGTAAGTGATAGAAGTTAGGAAGACAACAGAGCAATGGACCAAATTATGGACACTGAAGAGCATATTGAACATTTGACCAAAGTTTGAGGCACTTCAAGTCGGCACAATTGGAAAAAAGGGCAGACTAATAAAAGGGAAGAAGAGCAAAGAAGACAAAAAGAAGAGGACGACATCGTGTTGAGGCAACTAAAGAAGGTACATGAAAATATTAGTATTTGGGAACTACAAATGGCATCGCATAAACACCAGCAGGGCGTGTTAAAAGCATTGAATAAGGCAAACATCTCAATTAGCACAACCGCGAAATAATTGGTTGGACTAGTGCCCCCGACCAATGAGCCAATGACAATTATCTTCTCTAAAAAGGACCTGTCTCTATAAGGGCAGCTCATAACAAGCCTCTGCGTATTACGATCAAGATTCTTAAGAAGTGGGTCCCATTGGTATTAATCGACAATGGTTTAGCATTGAATGTGTGCCCACTCAGGATAACCACTTATTTGGGGATAAAAACCTCTCAAGACTTCACGCCCAGTGCTCAGGGTGCTCGAGCATATGATAATACAAGGAAAAACATTTTCGGGCTAGTCAAGTTCCCTATGGAAATTAGCCCTCTTGAGACAGAGGTGTAATTCCATATTCTAGATGTCCCAACCTCTTTCAATTTACTCTTTGGCTAGCTCTGGCTTCATGATCCTGAAATCCGAGCAATCCCTTCGACACTACCAAAAATTAAAGCTCATTTGGGATGGGTGGTTAGAGAGATTTTGAAGAAAATGATAGATCCAAGTCCATGCTTTGTTTGTATTTTGGCATTCGAGAAAATAACAGAAGGCTTGACTTAGAGATTTAACTTCTAGTTAAAAACCACGGAAACTTATTGACTAAAATTTGTTGCAGTAGACGAAATCAAGCCAACCATATTTCGAAAGGTATAATTCTAAACTAACTTTGAGAGTTATACCGGATTTTACTTTTAATTGTTCGATATCAAAAAATTTTAATTTAGAGCATGTTTCGTCACTTGCCCGTTTGGATTGTTTTTTGGTTAAATCATGTACAAAATCAAAGGATTTTGGTTTTTAGCCCCAATATGTAAAACACCTTTTTGTGGAGTGCGAGGTAGTCCGATGGTAGACGTAATAATTCAACCCTTCTCTATCCTTCTTAGATGAGAGATTCTCCACTGGTGGCAGCACTAGCACTCTGTTGGCTACTCACTCTTTCACCAGCTTCTTTGTCATCTCAATACTGCAGCGATACAGTGGCACATCATCTTCCCGCCACCTTTTGTTTTCTAGTATGTAATTTTAAAATTACATACTAGAAAACACTACTAAGGGTTGAGTGAATTTAATTATCCGGCCGGCAAATAAGTTAAACGGAAAGATTTAAGGAATTTTTAAAAACTGAATAAATTAAATTGTCAGTAATTAAATTTAATTGGCGGATATCGAGAATCTTAACGTGGAGAGATGAGTTAAGCATTTAACGTGATCGGGAACGTTGGTGTATGGGAGCCTAACATACGGGAATATAATAGTGCCACTCGGAATTCGATTGGTTGATTTATAATCAAGTTGAGTAAACACATTTGTATTGCACTCTTCATTACATGCATAATTAGTTGTTTAATACTTACCTGGTCAATTATATTTATATCTTTGCATGTCTCCTTGATTTATAAATGTTTTTAAGTGTTGTATGAAATGCATTATGGTGAGTTTGTGCCTTGAGGTTGGTTAGAGAGTTTGGAGAGTTTTCTTTTAGGCTTTGGCTCATGACTTCGTGCCACAGGTGAAAAGGAAAGAAATCTCTACAAAGAAGAATAAGTTGACCAGGGTGAGTTCACGAAGCAAACAGACCTAGGCAATGCTTAGATGAAGAGCTCTACGCTTTTTTTTTTGGTTTCTTTCTTTACAGTTTTTCTGACCGTTCTTTGTAATTTTTGTAATCTTCTTGGCGAAACTATAATGCTTATGTATTTTACGAGCTTTTCGAGACTCAAATGATGTAATATTATAATGATTATCTATGAATAAAGCCTTAGCATAACCCTATTTGTATGTATATGTATGTCTTAACGTACCCGGGAGACAGGGCGTCACAACTATAACTACCAACAACACCCCACAGAACAAGGATACCCCTAAAATCATTTATGTCCAGGAATTTCGAAATACGTTAGGCCAATGATTATTACACTCCCATCCACTATGTTTCCATTCATACCCCATTCTCGAGTACACAGCTTAAGACATAGCATGGCTCATAACGTATATAATCTTTAACATGCCCAAAACCACGTACACAAGAGTATCAACAGGGAGGTATCATCACCAACCCATAACCCGATCATAATAGATGGTCTCCGATGTGTATCAAAACACCCTATCATACCTAATTACAAGATCAATTGT